>JARK01000612.1:0-24085 GCA_000688135.1 Ancylostoma ceylanicum
AGGCGGCGTATGTCAGTGCGGTAGGAAATCATCGACGTGGAATTTTAAGCTTGTATTAACCATTTAGCAGAATTTAAGTATAATCTGTAACATCGTTTGGGACAAGCCTTCCTACCATATATGTCCCATTCCGAAATCGCAGCTTAAGTTCGTGCACTTCCCTTGTAAGATAAATAAGAAGCATCATTCACTCCTCTTTAACTCTTTCTTCAACCGTACCGCTAGGTGGCTTCAGCTACTACCTGTTGACGTGTTTAAATCTCCAAGCAATACGATCTTCAAAAGTAAGTTAAAAAAAGGTTTCCTTCACGTCATGCTTACAGTTGGATGACTGAATCTGTTTATGCTAGATGTACGGGTTTATACATGTTACAATGATCCTAAATTTGAATGTTTTAGCTCAATAACCTTTTTCATTTTCAAGTGGCAGACTATGTGTCACGCATCAATCTTCTACTGCATGTGTTTTTTTATTTTGTTCATTTTTGTTGTTGTTGTGTTTCTAATACTGTCCAATGTTGTGTCATCGCTTACTGTAACAGCATGGCTTGACTTGGTTGCTTTCTTCTTCTCACCTCATGCTCACTCGGTAGCTTTCAGTGGCGGTACCTCTAGCATTATCCATCTGTAGTGCGGGATATGCTACTAACACTACTAGTCCACGGCCTGAATCTGGTGCATGTTGAACCATTCTTGTAATCAACATGGAATTTTGCTCCTTACTCAGGCTAAATCCCTAGCTGGGACCTAATTAGGGGCCAAGAACCGGCGAGCATCCCGCTGAGCTTACGCCTGGGGTTCGTACCAGATCAAAGAGTCGCCTCAGCGTCCGCCCCTGAATGGCCAGTCCAGTTACGTTCTCGGCGCGTGATTACCTCAATGGTCTTTGCTCTACCAACGTCTCCGAGGGGTTTCAGTCACCTACCTACACCCTTCTGGCTCCACAAATTTGGCCTCACCACCAAAAAAACTCATGCCTCCTTGGTTCCGTTCTAAATGCTGGGTTACACGCTACTAAAAGCTCTTTACTAAACAGTCATGCTCCCATATAATAAAATTTCACTCTTGAACCAAGTCAAGTCCCATTCTTGCATCTTCTGGTTTACAGTACGGAACGAGTTTTTTCCTCAAAATTTTGGCACACTTTTGGGGTGTATGGAATAGATAAATATATAAATAAATAAATAAATAAATAAATAAATTGTTTGTGAACTCCAGTACTTTTTAAAGGTTTCCTATTCTTCCTCCATGGCCACTCTCGCATCCATCCATGAGCATTTCACAAAAATTCCAACAAATTGCATAACAATTGTTCTTCGAAGCAAAAAATATAGAACTAAATCAGTTTTTGAGAACAGACTGCTTTTCCAAAACTAATCGAAAGGCATAATTGCGACAAAAACATTTTTTTTACCAAGGCTCACTACCACAAATTGTAGAGAAAAAGTGTGAATGGAGCTCAGGTTTCAACTTTTCATTGTGATCAAAACAACGAATTTTTTTCGATGCGGTCAATACTCATTACATGAAGCATGCCCAACAGGATTCAAAGGATGGACTCGCTGTTTATGCAGTGTCGAAACAAATCATACCTCCTGTCAGCGCGTGAGTATGTCCATGCATGCGTGCATGGGTGTGAAAGCGCGTCTGCGGATTAAATCCTGCTCATCTGTCCGACCAAAAGCCCTGCATCCAAGTGACTGGGAGGTACAAGGGAGGCATTACGGAGTCGCCTCCAACAAATTACCTCAATCGTCCACCTCCGAGAAAGCCCGGCTAACTTCTCAGCTAAACCTTACCCCAGCTCCCACGGGGAATAGAGCCCAGCAAGCTATTCCATGTGCGTCATTTTTCCCAAGCTACACGCAGCAAAAGTAAGGAATGTTCCTCCAACTTCGGAAGAGTCACTGGTACGGCAGCGAAAGTGAGGACGAGTCTCTCGAACGGACATCCCTCTTGACAACTTTGTCGCGAGTTAGGGCGCCCGAGAACGGACTGCTACTTTCTTGAAGCAATTCTTTAGAGATTTTTTTTGGTTTTTGGAGATAAGCGCTAACCTAATTTTTCTAAACGAAAGAGCAAAGAGCAAACTTTACATTTGCTTGCGTAATTTGAGCAACAGAGAAAAAAACTGATCTTCAATGAAGGTGTAGTAGCCCGAATGGGGACCTTTCGTACAAAAACCTTTTTAGTCGATGTGTCTCGCACCTTGTCAATGGGCACCTAAATCCCACCCCTGCTGCTCAATAAAGAAGAGAAATTGGAGAGAAATCGTGATATCTAGCATGACAACAGGTGAAATTTGAGGTACAGAAAACTACATAAATGAGCCTCTCAGTTATTTCACACATGTTTCTGCAGAAAAGAAAGCATTATTCGATATTTTTTATCTGGCTAGAAATCCGTCTACATATAAATGTAACGCCTAGTTTCAGTTGGTTTTTTCTGAAACAAATCTAGCCATTCTGAGACAGTACTTCTCCACATTGTGATCCTGTACTCGTTGTTCGCGATACAGGATGGCGGAGCAACAGAATTTTTATTTTCCAATGATGAAACTCAACAGCTTTGCTGCATCCTTACTTTCTCGAATGCGTATCAATTACACATTATCATGGCTTTTTTCCGCAAAAAGACGGTGTGACATAATAACGTATAGGTGGTATTCTTAACTTCAAAATTCCATTTCCAGTATGCCGAACACAATGTAATGAGCCCTGAATTTGCTCGATCAGTGGCGGATCGGTTGGCTCGATTAGTTGAAAGAGTGTCAAGGGGTCGCACTGGACGGCTTCGCTGGCAAGGATCTAACGAGTAAGGTTAATTATGGAGCGATCAAGCCATCGATCACCGACGGTGCGATCGACGTATTTGTTAACGAGGTGCGAGGCGAGTCTCGCTAATTGGTCTTCGAATAGTCACCCACCCAAGTGACGGTCAAGATTTTTTGGACCATTTCACCTTCCCGTTGAGCGTACGTACAGGAGCGCTAGTGGTCCGGACTTTCACACCGTCCCACGCCACAGATCAATCGTGGATGCAAACGGTGACAAGTACACAAGCGCAGAAGCGCAGAAAATCAGGGAACAAAAAAGAATGCGATGCGACACAGTGAGCGGCTTTGGATCACTTGTCAATGACATCACCGTTCGCATTCTCGATTGATCTGTGGCGTGGGACGGTCTAAAAATCGAAAAAAATGAGAAAAAAAAAACACAGACGCTCCTGTACGTACACTTAACGGGAAGGTGAAATGGTCAGGAGAAATCTCGACCGTCACTTGGGTGGAGTGATTGCTCCAGAATTTCTAATTGAGGAATTCTACGCGTTGGACCGCGATAGGCCCGAATTAAACAGATTCCTGTGGCGACAGCCAAATCTGGCGAGCCGGACCTCCACATTCTCGGTATTTGCCAAAGAATTGGTGCCAAAAATTAGATAAGAAGATCGTTGGGTGAGAACATGAACGGCCAAGTGGCTAAGAAAGCGGGCTTGCAAGGCAAACTTCGACGAGAAGGTTAGGTTCGAATCCTAAGGGATCCGAATGCTGTAACGAAGCAGAGGATAGGAGAAAGAAAATTAAAAATTACCTTCTCGCGCACTAGAGCCAAAATCTTCTGTTACACGTTCGTAGTTACACGCACTGCATGCGCAGTTAGGCTGATTTTGACTTTTAACCATTATTTGTTAACTTTGATGAGCGGGTGACCCGACGACGATTACCGATGACCCGACGAATATCTCGGCGACCCGAGGATAACCCCTCGGGTCACCCTGTGTTATTGCTTGAGTCTATGAACCTACCTCATTGTGAGCATACCAGGACAAATTGCTTTTCGATACATCACAATTTGCTCCACGATAACCTTCATCACATTTGCAATAAACCTGCAAATTCTTAGATGATCAGCGATTCGAATAGTATGTATTTTTTACAAATACCGTTTCTGTGTACGAAGCGAAGCAAAGAAAAAAGGTGAAAGGTGAACAAAATTATCAAATGTCACTAAATGCCTGCAAGGTCTGGAAATAAAATAGGCCACCTTGTCTACTTCAGTCACACAGGTACCATGTGCTCCACAAGTGAAATTTAAGAGATTGCACATGTTCGGAGCATTCCAACATCGAAATCCCTAAAGAGAACAAATTGTTGAAACTTAGTTTTTAACATTCCTAGCTTTCACGCTCTTCCCCCAGGTGACGTCAATGGCGATGACCCAGTCACGGCTTCGAAAAGAACGCGGCGCGACCGCGTCGCTAAAGATGGAATCGTCGCTGCAGTGGCGAATCTGAGTTTTCTCGGCATCTGTTCCTCACATTTTATGTCACCCAATAAGAAAACTAACTAACCGTCAAGAACACACAATAGTTTGTTGTCTTGGAGGGGATTCCTGCTCCAGCGGCGCGGTCTCGCCGCGTGCTTTCCAAGGCCGCAGAGGGATCACCGCCATCGACGTCCACTGTGCATGACCCATCACGTATGGCAGGGCCATGCGGTGAAATTTCTTTCAGTTCGTCCAACCTCTGCGAGCGTTTTTATTCTCATGGTGAGAAGGAGTTATTCATCGCTTTGCTTTCCCAACAAAAAGTTCAACAAATCGACAGAAATGGTTAAATTGATAGTCGTAGAACAGGTGCGTTGAGTCCCACTCAGGGTTTTGCCGCTAAACGGGTTGTCGTCGATCGACAGGTAAGGAGTGGGGCAAGTTGCTGCCGCTGAATAACAGGCTAGCTGAGCGAGCTTGTTGCGACGAAGCACTCCAAATGACCCCCTTAGCGAGTCTTGCTACAGCGAGCTGGTGCTGCGTACCAGCCCGGTACGCTACTACGTAGGTGACTCGCTCGGCGGCAAAACTTTGAGTGTGGCTTTACCGTCCGTATTACTTCTGTACCGGCGCACCCCTGCAACAAAGGACCGTTTGTAAGCATTATCACTACTTTTGATGGTGTCGCACCTTTGTCACAACCTTGGGCCCGCCCCTGTGAGTTGTGATTCTACCAGTCTGAGAGGGAAGCAAAATAAAACTCACACTAAAATAAGCACAAATGGGAGCAACAGCGATCTCTAAAAAACAGTGGAGCCGCCGCTTAAGCTAACACAATTTTTAGCACTTTGGGATGTTGCGAACGCCTCTGCCAGTGACCACCCCTCCCCCTTTCTTAACATTCAGGCGCTGCGCATATAAGTACAGGGTGCGCCAAAATTACTTGCGCCTACATTTTTTCTGTCTCAAAACCTGATGATCAAGCAAATTCAAGAGCCATTTCGGGAGTATGTTTGCTTGAGCCATTTTCACCGTAAACAGCAGCTATTTTTTAAATTAGTCTCTTTTTCCGTCTGCACAGGCTTGAGAAAACTTCCTAGCCAAGAACTAAAAAATGGTTTTTTTTTTTCGCGGTTGGTCTCTGTCCCGTTCTTCACAATTTTTCCGAGGTAGACTTTCGAATAATCTGAACTTCTATAGGTGGTAATTCAGAGCTGAGTCTCCACCACCGAAACCGTGGGATGATTCAAACCATCAAGTGCTTGTGGCGGTCTGGAGAGACCTTATATCTGAAATGCCGATTTCGCTGGTTTTCGCGATCTAAAAAGTAGTAACTAGAGTGTTGCGTTCGAAAATTTTTTTGGAATATTCAAATATTCGAATAAACGAATGTTTTGAAAACGCCGAATATTCGAATATTCGAATAATCGAATATTTCCTAAACGCCGAATATTCTCTAATTCTCGGTGGCAACTCTAATTAGCGGTGGCGAACTGGTGGTAGGGGAACTGCCTTGAAATGAAGTGTGGTTCCCGCCAAATAGGGACATAGTGATCCAAAATCTCAAAAATGTGGTTACATGGGAATCAAATTTGAGTTTGAAAAACTAAGAACAAAGCATTAAAAGAACCAAAAGGTCAAAAACTCATCGGTTTTACCAAGCCTAGCCGTATATTTTTGGAGAGGGGTTAGGATCTCCAGTGGTGCCCAGATATTCTTGGACGATTCGGTGCTTATAAAAACACATCAACCGCCTACGAGAAACTTAGCGATGTGGGCTCTTCTTTATGCGTGGAGCAATTAGTGTGGACTACTAGATGGAACCAATTTTGACTGCTTCCTTTTCCCTGACTTACCCATGTTCTAAACAAAATACTGTGAGTATATCGCTTAGCAGTGGATGCAACGGAAGGGTAACCGTCTCATACATAGGTTACCACCATCGACAGTCATTTTTCACCTTCGAAATCAAGCAACAACCGTTCGATGGAAGTACGAACTACAGTAGCTGGTAGCCCTCTTGCCATTCTACTATAAAAGCTCGGTTCGTTGCATTAGAAACCAGTGCACTATGGGAAAATGTTGAAGAAGAAAGGCATCGTCGACACTGATTTTACAACTTCGCAAATCAATTTTCAAGTGTGAAAAGCTTCTGCGATTCGGCAAGCCGGTCCCTATGACCAAATTGGGGCTATGGGGTGACTGGGAATTCCTCGGCAAGTTCTTTACCTTTCCTGAAAGTTTGTTTACCAAATTGAGCTCTTAAATTGAGGAGAACGCGCCTTTTTTCACAGAATTTTTCCGACTTGCCAAAGTTTCTAAAAAGTTTCCAAAACAGTTCTCTCCATTTGAGCTCGTTCCAATAGCAAAGGGAAAATTTGGATCACCAGAGCCTTCGTCGTTCAATTAGGTGCTTGCTGAGGAGATTGCTCTAGAATGGCCATAAGATTGAAGCTGCCACTGAGAAACCTTAATATATTATTCGAATTATCAAGTGCCTCTACCTCGAATATTCGATAATCGAATAAATGAGTGACCGAATATTCGAATATTCGAATAATCGAATAATTAGGAGTGATCGAATATTCGAATTATTCGAATGATCGAATATTTCGCTCATGCCGAATATTCGAATAATCGAATATTTCGAATATTCAGCTTTTTCGAATATTCGATTGTTTCGAATAATCGAATATTCGAATAATTATTCGAATGTTATTCGATTCGGTCAACACTCTAGTAGTAACCAATACTGGATAAAAATGTGGTGACTGTTGTGCAATCTTCGAAGTTTCATAATTCTGTCAATAAAACTTGGTTCCTCAAAACTGAATGAGTGCCACTTTACAGATAGAAATATGCACAAATTCGGTCTGAGAATGTATTTTTCCACTTTTCCGCTCACAGTGATTGTTTTCGTTACTTCCTCTATTTGCAGTTGCACGGGTTCCTTTTTGAATATGTCAGAAGGTGGGGTCTCTGCTACAGTGCAGTGGGATTTTGGCTTGTTGGAAATCGTCCTCGAAAAACTAAGAAAGAATCTAGTGAAATAAGACCTCCGAATGACGGGCTGAACTATCAGCAGACCTCCTCAATCCTGTACAGGCGCAGAACTGAGTTACACATTTGGAAAACACCTAATTGTTTAGAATAGAAATGTCTCTATCAAACTCTCTCGCGAAATGGCACGCGAATACGCTCAACCATCGTTGTCTGAGACTGAAAAACGCACGCGCAAGTACAGTCCTTCTCAAAAAAAAAAAAAGACGGATCGCGCGTCTGCACCGTCGCGGCGGGACCTGAACGAGGGATTCAGAGAGAGCATGCTCCAAGTGAGAGGGTCGAGTAGGTCCCACCGCGATTCTGCAGCCGCAACGATAAGAAACCGCACGCGCAATCCGTCTATCTTTTTGAGAAGGACTGTAATTTTGGCGCACCCTGTACATGCAGGATTTTAGGCTATGACCACTCACTTNGATTCAGAGAGAGCATGCTCCAAGTGAGAGGGTCGAGTAGGTCCCACCGCGATTCTGCAGCCGCAACGATAAGAAACCGCACGCGCAATCCGTCTATCTTTTTGAGAAGGACTGTAATTTTGGCGCACCCTGTACATGCAGGATTTTAGGCTATGACCACTCACTTTCCATCCAGGCTTACAAACGCAAGCATATCCTCCAGGTACTGCTGAGCACATTGCGGTTCCTATAGTGTAACACATTTCACAGAGAGTTTGCACCCTTCCATTTGAGGGAGTTTCAATCTCCTCGAATTCGTCACTCGGGTCTGAATTTTACAATTGATTCCGTGATTGAAAATAACAACAGTCTGCTACTTAATATGCTACTATTGTAGTTGATCTTTCAACAACGGACCAGTCTCATTGTGATTGTGCCCCCAGCTTCACAAGAAGCAATAATGGGGGGGGAGGGGGGCGAAAGGAGATTATCGACTAAAAATAACTAGCAAAACAGGCCCTTCGCGTAATAGCGTCCAGAATTGGCTGTTGATGAATCTCGGCTGGACTTGGATTCCGTGTTGTTCTATGTTGAACTGCAAAGGAGATTAGTAGTCAGTTTATTTAGAAAGGCTAACGTTTCGAAGCTATCTCGTTCTTCAGGGCTTGGGCACTCATGGTGAGAGGTGCCGGGTGATCGCTCGCTCGTCGTCACTGGTTGCGGGCAATCGCAAGACCCTGAAAAAGGAGATAGCTCTGAAACATTGACCGTTCTGAATAAGATGACTACTTATCTCGTGTGCAGTTCAACATAAAACAATACGAAATTAAGTCATGCCGTGATTAATCAATAGCCGATCCTGGAAGCTAACAAAAGAGGACTGTTAGAAGATAGGGACCTACTTTGTTGTGTAAAGCTATAAAAATCGTGTAACCCACTAAGGCGCACCTGTTGGAGCTGCTGCGATATGTAGTGGTACAAGCAGTTTAGGTAACAATATGGGAGAGAAACTGAGAAGGAAGAAGTTTGTTTCCTCTTGTTCCGAGTTACTTTCAATTAGCCACAAGATGAGAAGCACTTCGCTTGTAGTCCGTTTCACGTTTAGAGATGTATTGTTTTTAAACAGCCATCTCTACACTAAATCCAGAGTGCATGTGGCACATAGCACAATATCAGTCACTCTTCCAGAGGTCTAGCTGCTGTGATGTTGTTAAATGTGCGTTCTCCCCCTCACTGTTACATGGTGGCCCACCCTCCTGGGGGGGGGGTACGTAAGCCGGTCGTTGTGCGTTACACTGCAGCTATAGTCCTCGAGAAGTGTAGCACCTTGCGTCGCCGTCACTGGCGACTATGAGGCCGATGCGGATCGACTGTGGGCGGGGCGTCGCGGCGGCCGCCGTCGCCAATGTTGACGACGAGCGATCGCCAACTTCGCCGGTCGCTGTCGTCGCTGGCGACTGTGAGGCCGATGCGCATCGATTGTGCGCGGCGGCCGCCGTCGCCAACATCAGCGGCCTCCGCCACCGGCGACGGCGACGCAGGTTGCTATACTCCAAGAAGAGTATAGTGGCTACCTTAGAGCTTGATCGTATTGCTTTGGCTGAGCGTAGGCGAGACCTGCGCGACCGATCCGGCCGGCTCAAACCCGGGTAAAACCGTTTTAGAACATTTTTCTGTAAGCCTAGGTAAGCATGCTCTCACACTAGTCTGCGGAGCAGATTCTCCAATCTCAGCTGCACCCCAAATTTAGGAAGTTAATCTATGAGTGCAGGAGGAGAGCTACTTCTGTGCTCAATTTTTGTATAAGGTTCATGCACGATACGAGAACTGTACAGTTCATAAAGGTCTGAAAACCTAATGTAACTTCAGACGACGTGTAAACAATATTCACCCTCCAATAGCACCCTTTGAGGGAAGGATTCTGGACTGTGGGGAGACAACGTAACCTTTGACCTTGCGGTTCAACTGCTGGAGAAACGTGTTCGGTTTGTGTTTGCCGTATTGGAATCTCTGAGTGAGACTTCGAGCCGAACGGCATTTGTTTGCTTACACACCGATGACTTAGATATACAAGCACAGCTCAAAGGCGTTTTTGCAGCTTAAAGGCGGCCCACGGAAACTTTCGACCTCGAGATTTCAGCATATTTCGAGATTAATGTGTGTGCTGATCACTATTACAGAGTTGGAAGCAGTCAAAACCTTCAAAATCCTCGTTTTCAGGAACCTCTAAATTCATCGCTTTTCAGCAGGTTGGCCAACTTGAGCGATCTGTTCGTTGTGGACCGATCGAAAAAAAAATATTGCCGCATTTTGGTCAGCTGTTTGTCGGCGAAATCGGTTTTTGGCACTACTTTGCAGTATTCCTGAGGTTAATGGAAGGAAACAAATTTTAAAAAAAGATGGCTCGGCAGGTCAAGGTGTTGCAAAAACACTGAAGGATTTTAAAACGATTCCATTACCACGAAAAAAATCGAAAATGTGACATTGACGGGACGCAGCCACACAACTAAACTACTAGCCACACAACGCCACACGACTAAACAGGCATATTTCTTGCAGAATAACTACATATTGGGAAAATTAATTGTGCCAAGGAACACAAGAAAAGGTAGCTGAGGACTGAGAATTAGCTTAATAATAACAAAAAAGTAGAGGTTGCCCACCAAATCAGCTGGCGGCAACGGTCCGGTCTCGGCCTCCACAACTCGATCGAACGACGCCACGCAAATCCTGCTGATCCACGTTTAACCGCCTTCCTTATCTCCCTTTTGTTAATTGTTTCTAAGCTGTGTCTACTTACTACGGCTGCTCCATAAGCCTTTTTTCCAAAATCAGCGTTGAATGCCGATAAAGAAATGCGATTTCGAATATGGGGTCGTGTTCATTTATATCGCGAGGTACTGTCTTGAGAAACTTTCTGATGGGTAAGGGGAGGGATCCGTGATTGTTTTACGATGCTCATCAGTTATTCTCCATGGTGGCTTCGTGGTTTCACAAAAATATTCCTCTCCCCAAACCATCGCTTCTTATCAGGTAGACCGTGCCACGTTACTGACAAATATTCTCCTCGTCGATACAATGCTGGCATTTCAGCTCTGTGCAGTGCACTCGCAGATGCTTGTGGAAGACAATATCACAATTTTAATGCGGTGGTAGGCGAAATACCAGTCGTATAGGCAAGCTCGACTGATTCAACACCTCACTGCATGTGCTGGATGATCACCTATGTCAGCAAGGGCGGATCCTGCTTTGTGTGTGGAGGCCACGTTGCGGCAGGATTTGCATCACGTCTATTTCCCTCAGGTGTGTGGTATTGCCTTCCCAACTTCCAAATCCTTTGTCATGCATAACTTTACGTTCATTCCTACCAAATTCCGTCCCACGTCCGCGTTGATGGACTGACGATGAGCGCTTATTGCGTGCGCTGAAATATTGGATGGAGCCCCCTTCTAGCATCGTTCATGCTCCTTCCGTTCTAGGATGAGTGCGACTTTAGCGACTTTAGCGTTTAGGAAAGGGAGATAACCGTCGTCATTAGGTCACTCCATAGTAAGACCCTGTAATCAAAAACCTTCGGTCCTTTTAGTGTGCTTTTAATGTGGACTTCGGTTGTGTCCATCACAAAAATATTATCAATATATTCCTTGTATGTATAGCAAAGTCGCGGGAATGTTGGTTCCACTTTTTTGCATGTTGTTCTCACATAAACTGCCTCATGTTATATACCAAAATAAAGAGGAAATCCCTGCGAATTTCGAAAGGTTATCGCCATTGAGATCCTCTCATAAATGTTTCAATACTGAATTTCAAAACATACATGCCACGTTTTTCATACCCTCATATGTTTGAAGATTTCTCCCCAGACATGATACCAGTGGCTTCCTACTTAAAACCCGAAAACTCTACTAGGTTGACGGTTCAACCATATACCCTCGTCGATATCCAGTTCGTTCCCCTTCACGTAAAATTTCGCAGGTCCTTTTCCTTGTCTGCAGCAATGGTCACAATGCGCGCTCCATCTAACACTGCGCGCGCCACTACAACTTTTGCCTGACTAGGTGTGTTCTTTCGCATTAATTTTCCACAAAATGATATATTAGTCGTTTATTTGCTACATTATTCGATTCAGTTATTTTTAAATTGCCATTTCCCCCTCCCTTTTCTTCCCAAGTTTTCGCCTCCATCTGACTGCTCGTCTCTTGCGTTCCGTAGGTGAAATAGTGTAGAATTTTTCGTTTTCACTTGCCAGGCTTCATACCTGGCCACCTCTTCACTTTAGTGAGGGGGGGGGTCAATTGTCCCCCCTCCCAAAGTGAGGGGGTCTGAGTCGTGGCTCGGACTATCGCACCTGTGATAACCATCACATACTATCACTCTTCGCCAACTTTCGGAAAGCGTTACAATGCGTTCGGCATAGAACCGAACTGGCATTAACTCAAAAAGTTGCTCAACCGGCGATCCAAGTCATCTTTATCATCACACGCCCTCCCTTGCAAGGCGTTAGGGAGACTCAAGAGAAGTTAATAGACTTTTGCCACAAGATCAGGCCTCTACAGGGTCAGCACTTTCCATCCAATGTCGAGTAACTTCTGGCGAGTCACTTTTATGGTGAGTGGATGAGCGTTGTCGTGCAGGAATTGGATCGTGTCGTGATTCGGTCTCTTTCCTGCCATTTTTGCAGCCATTCTATCCAGCTGCTGACAGTACAGGTCTACTGTGAGCGCAATGAAGCTTGGCAGCAGCCAGCATTGCATGATGCCTCTAGAGTCACACCAAATACTAATCATAACCTTCAGAGGGTGAAGACTTGCCTTTGGTTGCGGCTCATTCTGCTCATTCTTGTCAACCCAAGGTGGACTGTGCTTGATGCTGACGTGCAGACGCCACTTCTCATCTACTGTGAAGACGGACTTCATCCAATTCTGCATGCGTGTATGCAAAGGAATTCATTAGCCACCTCGCCACGTGGCTAGAGATCACGGTCTGTCGAATCACCATCACACACCGTGAGAACTTTTATTGTGAGTCTACCCCAATTGATGCAGGTGATCGGCGAGGGTGGTAAGGGAAACATCCAAGACTTGTGTACTTCCACACAAAGTTTGCCATCTGAAGACTGTTGTCGACTCCGGATGCGCGTCCCGATCATGAGGATACACTGAGGTTGAAGTCGCCAGTACGAAAGCGTCTGCACCAACCCTGCACTGGCCGTTCGTGCACCTTCCCCAAATGCAGCGTTAATGCGGCGACTGGATACTGTTGCTAATTCACTAAATTTGAAGCCGTTTACTAGAAAAAGGCAGACATACTATTTTGAAAAACCCATCTTCTTGGTAGAGGTTGTGCAGGAGTTTGCACTAAATGATACTAATAAACTTGCACATACCTGACCTGCTTATATATACAAAAGAGAGCTTGCCGCAAGGTGAAGTGGGATTAAAAAAAAGCAAACATTTGAAAACCGCGAGAACTTCCCTACAACCTAATATTTGCCCAAAGAGTTTGTTGCCAAAGCGAAACACATTCCAAAAAGTAATGCGTCTATCATACAGTCTCTCTCAAAAATCCTTGCCTCATGCCGCACCACCCGTCTGCTGCGCCGCCCCGCATCTCATATGAAGATGCATAGGTGACGTGGCGCTCCGCCCAGCAGACGGGCGGTGTAGCGTGACACAAGGATTTTTGAGGGAGCCTGTATGTAGTCGTGATGGTCGTGACGTTATCTGCACTACAACCCATTTCGATATTGGGAAATCACGCGTTAGGCTTCAAAGGGTTGCCGCCACAGCGCCTAGGGATACGCAGCCATGAGCCCATTGCACGCATTTGCAGGCGACCTCACACTAATGAATAATTTTAGAGAAAGTTCAATATAATTCAATAAACTCGCATAGAACAAATACATCCAACTGAAGTCAGGACTTGATCGCTGACTGCCATTGAAATTATTAATGTTGTTGTAATTGTTTGTATGTTCAAGAAGAGATGAAGTAACTGTGAGGATCAAGATTTGAACAAGGCATTAAGGGGTTGAAAGCTAAGAAATTAAGAACTCGGAGTGTCTTCACTTCGTCAGCCAAAAAAAAAAAGCAAAATTGAAGGTCAGAGATGGAGAAATACTGAACATTCAGGACTTTTAAATAAAGCCATGGACGATGACATCAAATCTGATTTTGGCCTCCATCACAACCACAATGAAGTCAGTTGTGCAACGAGAAATTGATGATGTGATGTGAATATCGCGAAAATTATAAGATATCACCTCCTGTCTGGCAGACGACTGTGCTCGGATGTGGTCGTATATTTCCCCTTTCCTCGCACATGAACGTGATGATACTACTTCCGTTCCACTGTGCACAAGGAATGCTGAAGACGAACTGAAGTACTACACGGAACCTGCAGAATCTACCCAATTAATACCTACATGCATTTAAAGGCAATGTTTAAACAGAATCTTTACTATTAATACCCAATGCCGATCCAGCCCCCAGTCCGCCCCTTCGAGGATTTCATGGAACGATGTTAAACGTTTTCTAAGAATGTCCAGATTGTCCAAACGTTGCCCTCTCTAACGGTCTGCTCTCTCCTCATTCTCTCCGCAGAAGATAGCACCCACATGGTTCACCTTGCTGAACACGAACCGTTGAAACTGACAAGTTTTGCAATCGGTACAGGTCCAGATTTGCGTCGAAAGCTTTCGGAAAAACGAATAAATACTCGTAGAACAAAGAGTAAAGAAGTGTTGCAAATGATACTAAAAGTGTTGGGTGCGTCACCATGGAGGACCATCTCAAAAAAAGCATATCTTGGCTGCATAGTTGAGTTTCGCCACCGGCAAACATTTTTGATCCTAGTTTTGTGGTTTTTCAATTACTTTTTCAATGAGGGAGTATTGACTGAAATTCATCTACTTATATAATTATCCCCAGTGATGAACTGTCATGAACGATTATAAGATGAATGAGTGCTACAACAAAAATTGATTACAACAGCATCGTATAAGGTATGATTATCGGATTCTAATACATCTGCTTATGCATGTCGAAAATTATTAAAAATTCAGCCTGCAATGCTTAACTCACTTGGATCGGAATTGTTTTAGAACGTTGGGTATACCCACACCAGCCAGCTACGTGATTTTCGGCAATTGCCATCACAGCACGACTGCGTGCATGCTGGATGTTAACCCCGCGAAGCCCCGACATGCCGTGTAGCTGACAGTTCTGTTATGTGACAGAGCACAGTTAAACCATTGTAGGTGCCGTGGCTGATAGGATGCAATCTAGAAGGTTTGCGTGGTAGTTATGAATTCTACCAGGACATGGATGAATGCCCATGTGTAGATGAAGTGATATCAAGTTGAAGCGCCTAAAAACAAGATACTTTCAATCCACAACGTCTTCTATATTTAGTAAACTAAAAAATATCAATTTGTTCTCAAATGCTGTGAATTCTTGGCTGCGAACAACGATGAAAGCAGTTTGTTAAGAGGTCTTGGAACACATGACAAGAAAGAGTTATTCACGTGTCATTGTAACCAGCGCTTTTTTTTTACTACTCCTTAGATTAATATTATTAATATCTGCTGGGCGCGTGTGCTGCAGTGGTAAGAGGCTCGCTGCGCACGCACACGGTCGATGGTTCGATCGCGCCCGCCAACCAAACCGTCCATCCTTCCGGGGTCGTTAAATTGATACCAGAGGAGTCTAGGAGGATGAAGCACTGACTTGGTTCATCGTACGTCCCCCGCAAGTCACTGTACAGTGCACATGCGCATTCAGCGCCTCTACGATACTCACAAGGGAAGTGCACGAACTTAAGCTGCGATTTCGAAACGAGCCATATATGGTAGGAAAGCTTGTCCCAAATGGTGTTGTAGATTATACTTGAATTCTGCTAAATGGTTAATACAAGCTCGAAATTCCACGTCGATGATTTCCTACTGCACTGACATACAGTGCTTTCACTCACAGCGATGCAGCTGGATGGTCGAGTGGGTAGTGACGCAGACTCGCAGGCAAAGGCTTGAGGGTTTGAACCCCGCCTCCATGTTTTGTTTTGCAAACTTCCATTTCTAAACCCTTTCAAAGACCTGCGCCATCTTGCGCTCTTGGCGAGTTGCACTGATGACATCACCCTTACCGAATTTGACTAGCAAAAGCGCAACTACGCGTGAGCAGGCGAACATTTCAAATGGTTAAAGAATGAGAAAGTGGCCCATCATGTTACATCGTATGTTAGTCTTACCAGCGGCATCACACTACTACCGTATGTTGTCTTACCAGCGGCATCACACTACTAGTGTAGAGCATTTATCTGCTATTTCCAGAAAAGCGCTCGTAGTTATTGCTCATTCACCTTCTCAACAGCTCCGAACTCCGGTAAAGATTAGAAATGGAAGTTTGCAAAACAAAACATGAAGACCGGATTCAAACCCTCGAGCCTCTGCCTATGAGTCTACGTCACTATCCACTCGGCCATCCAGCTGCATCGCTGTGAGTGAAAGCACTGTATGTCAGTGCAGTAGGAAATCATCGACGTGGAATTTTCAGCTTGTATTAATCATTTAGCAGAATTCAAATATAACCTGTAACATCGTTTGGGACAAGCCTTCCGACCATATATGTCTCGTTTCGAAATCGCAGCTTACGTTCGTGCACTTCCCTTGTCAGATGAAGCCGAATGCGTGGCGCACCTCACGTGACGGGATTGATCAACGCCGACCACGTTATTCTTTTTTATCTGCTACTTACAAAACGCTAGAGACAACTTAGAGTGATTTTCTCATTGTGATTGTCTTATTTTTTTTTGTTTTTCATTATTCATTTGGAATACTGCTCCACAGTGTGCAGTCCATTCCCAAAGAAAGCCGTCCACAAAATACAGTGCGCATCAAAACTATACGCCCACCCTAGAGACTCGCCGTTTCGGACAAGGATCGAAACTTCCCGAGAAGTGGAGTTCACTATCGTTTTCGGCGTGCTTGCATGCTTGAAAACCCCTGTAAATTTTCGCTAGGCCTTTTCTTAGTGATCCTCTAAGTTTTTATTCGTTTTTGAAGGGTAAACGCTGTGTTTCAAAACTTTACGCCCACCCTTGAAAAATGTCGATTACTTAAGGGAGGTGTTGCTAACAAATTGACAAATGATACAGACTAATGTAGTAGCGTTCAAAGAGACTATAGAAAACCCTATGGAGCATTTAAAATCAATGCTTTGGGTATTTTGCCAGTCGCTAACTGAGCAAGCCCATCACTGAGCAGGTGTGAAGAAAACGAAACTTTCTTAGGAACCTTAGTGAGCGCCGACTCTTATACGATATTTCCACGACCAACTGTAAAAAAATGTAGACAGAAAAGGAAACATTTGGAGACATTTCAAGGCCGACACCACTGCCGTATCACCCGTCTGGTCCTCCTCCACAACATCGGCCGAGAAAATCCGCACTAAATTCTCGCTGTTTCCAAATTGACCTAGTTCTACGTATATCAGCGTTTAAGGGTTTTTGAGGCAAGAAGATAAGGCATGTTTTCAGGCACACGCCATACCGCTCCTGAAGTCGAGTAATTTCGTCAGGTATAATACAAAATGAACAGCATATGGGCTTGGTGGTATTTTTTGTAGTGGTGGCTAACATCCAGGATTTCACTCATATGAGATGTGGGATTCAGAAAAGCTCATCAACATGTCATCTGATGATGTGTTCATTGGTTAGCGTTGAAGTCAAACCACGATTTCCCTGACTGAGATTTGCATTACTGTAGAGATTCATGGGAGAAGTGGGAGGTTTCTTTTCTGCCGCAACTTTGGTGGTTGAATTTCGGTGATCGGGACAGACCTCTGACTTCAGGATTGCAGAGGTGGGATTCAGAAAAGCTCATCAACTTATACCAGTGCTCTACGAAGGCAATTGTCACCATATTTCCTTTGACACGGTGCGCACCACTTCATTTTCCGCCAGGATCACGACTCGGAGCACCCTTTACGTTTAAAGGCAGCACCCACGCTAATCTTCGTATCTGAGATTTTGAGAGGTCTCGAACTTCAGGCAATTCTGAAATGGAAGCACTGTCGGATACCGCGTCCTACTCGAGATATTACAAGTACAAATCCCTTGCAACATTTCTATTTTGGGGCGCTGGTACGAGATGTCCTGCTTTGCAAGCGTAGCATTGGAGCGACACTTGACAAGGATCAGCTGTTTTTGCCTGCCGTCACACAGTTTTTCAATGAAAAAAGTCTTTTCCGAGCTCTTTTCTCCACAGTTCATCTATTATTCTGGTTACAGTTGTCTGAGAACCTTCCTGTTTTCACTTTTCAGAAGTTGCTACCCTTTTCCCGGCTCATGATATTCAGTTGTTTTCTTTTCTTGCAAATTAGCAGTACTCCTTCTTGTCCTTTGCTCTAATTTTTTTTTTGTCTTTGCTACACAGATATATCTGTGCAACTTCCATTCTTCCCTTTCCCTATTTCTGTTTTCTTTTGTTCGAGAGAGCTGCAAATCCGGGTAAATACCCAAATTCGGCAAAAAAGTACGTGACGACAGAGGCAGCCTTATCGACTTTTTTGTCAGATCTGTTCCACGCAACTCGGCCATTTTTGATCTAACTCAGCGAAATAAGGGCATTTAGAAGTCGTTTTCCTGGAAGTTTTGACAAAATGAACGATATAGCCGTGCTCACCGGAGTCGTACACATAAAACTGCCCCAAAATCTCAATGACAAAAATTTTCGTGGGTGCTGCCTTTAACTCGCAGCCTCTCAGTGTCACTCCTATGAGTTAGCACGCCTGTTTTTGCAAATCAGAAACCATGAGGAACCTAGATGGCATAATTGCTGACGGAATCCATGTCATAGACACCAATAACACCACTTACAGAGCCTCAAAGGAACAACTGTCTCCGGCTCTCTATCCAACTTGGCGAGAGCCATAAACAGCTTTGTCACCGCTTTGAGGAATTGACTGCTTGGAGTGGTAATAAGCGAGGCAGAACCTAAGAAATGCTAATTCACAGGCATCGCCCAGCTTTATTACGATAAAAAATCCTATGCAAGGGTTGGCGTAGAGTTTTAAACCAATTTCCTTCAAAAACGAATAAAAACTTAGAGGATCACTAAGAAAAGGCGTAGTGAAAGTTTACGGGGGTTGTCAAGCACGCCGAAAACGATAGTGAACTTCATTTCTTGAGAATTTCTGACCCTCGTCCGAAACGGCGAATTTCAAGGGTGGGCGTAAAGTTTTGACGCGCACTGTAGGGAAAGTACAACACATTTTCACCAGAATACTGTTTCATAAAGCGTTTCCAGATCTTCACTATCCTATTTCACATCCTCCTTGTGGATCTTGTTTAACTACCTTACGGATCGAGAGTCTAAAATACAGGAGAGTTGTGCATGATTTAGATCTAGGTTTCCGTGTTTTGCGCAAAGAACTGGAGGTGACGGCTAGTAAGTTCTGGATTCTTCGTCCTTCTCATCCATTCGGCCTCCGTACCACCAGAAGGAGGCTAGCTGTCTCCATACCTTCAGAAGGAGGTTGGCTCCTACATTCAGCTACCTAGCACGTGGTGCAAGATCATACCTATATAATTGGCGAGTACATAAACGGGTGGGGAGGCATTGTGGTAAAGTTGTCTAGATTTGAAATCAATACTGCTGACGGGGTCAGAACTTATGAATCAACCTAATAGAACCGAGCAAGAGCGATGCTTCACGGCGCTTTGTCTCGGACCCGTGTGCCACGTTACCGCTGGGTTTCCTGCAATAATTGTTTTTGCTTTCTGTCTAATTTGTTTTGAATTTCGCTGTAATTTTGTGTTTCTTAGAATACTAATGGTGCAGATTGGCTGTATTTATTTCATATTTCTCAACTTGTATTTCTGAAACCACTTGCCTCCATTTGTCGATGAAAGGGATATTCACCGTCACAATTTCTTGAGTTTCCTGCCAGATTTCTCTTTCTCGAACCAACATATAGCTAGCTTTACTCGTGCATGTTTCCTCGTTCTATCACACCCATTGTGTCAACTAATTACTAGCCAACTCAAGAGGCTGATCCTAGGAGTGGATTGTGAGGGGGCGGGCGGATACCCAGCATCCGAAAATTCACTCTTAGTCTACCCATTCCTGACCGCGTGGGTTTGAGGCATTCCCCACCGTAAATCACCTGTTTCAAGCGGTTATATTTATATTGGGCCTGTCATATCGGTGCTAATGTCTCTGCGTTCATGCGCCCCTTCATAATTTACACCTTCTCGTTCAAATGATCATACATGTGATGTCCGCAAAATTCACCAAATGGCAGCAAGTTAGTGAAAGGTGAATATTATTTCACATGCGCTGCCATCCCTATGTTAGCGTCCCAGTGTCTGTTTTTTTTTCTGGTGCACATGCGTAGTGCACAAGATAAAAATATAAATACAAAAAAATAAATGCTAGCAATAATTATCTGGTTTTCTCTCGAATACAGGAATTGAAGAGCGTTGCTATAAGATGTTGTAGGTTCTCATACCGTATAGTACAGATTGCAGTGAGAAAAGTATTGACATAGAAGTAGTTGTGCGATGATGATCAGGGCTAGAAGGCACGATAGCGTCGTTCCGAAGAATGTCATCGGCCTTGAGCGCAGTGTTTTTCTACACTTCCGCTCCCAAAGTTTTCGTTATATTACAGGAGTTGAAAGGTGCGGTTCACTTGCACCAATCATCGCAAATGTGTTTGAGAACTTGATCTTAAGAATTTTGGTTTGTGAAGCATTAAGGTTGGAGATTAGGTGGATGGGTGACATGTGTCAGGTTATCGCACCTGTATGCCGGTGCGCCAGTAATGCTAGTAAGCACAAAGTCGAGTATTTGCAGTGAACCATATGTTCCATTGTAATCAGCGTTTTTCTTTTGTCTCCTCCTTTTGCAATTGAATGAAAAATTGAGAACGGAAATGAAATGCGAAACAACTTTTAAGCACGCATTAAATAGGTCTTAACTTGGGCAAAGAGGGTGCTAGTTTCGAGTATGTGAACAAATTTAGTGCAAAAGTGATCAAGTGATTCTGTTGGAGTGTGAGATCAGGTGAGTCGGAAATGACAGGGAGATGGCTCACAAAGAAGGAAAGCGCTTGATCCGCCTTAAAACTAGTTTTAGCTTTTACACCACATATGTATTATGGACCTGAAACTGGGCACAATGGATGTTTTGTTGAGGTGGCATCGACAAAGATGGAATCCGAGTCGTTTAGCATGATCACTTGTGATGCAGAAGAACGCTTACTTGAAGCTCTCCCCAACTGTCACATTATCCAGATCTTGGGGAAGAATCAACTGCACGTCGTTCTGGAGGAATTCGGCATCTCTCGGTTCGCAAACCATTGACTTGCAGTGTTCTGTGATAGCAACATTTCTTCCTCAATACACGTGACAGATCATCTGCGCTGTAAACTTGCTGAATCATCATCTTTCAAGTTGCCCATGTATTGTGGTAGCACCTCTATTCGGCAGATGTCGCCATGATGCGGAATATGCTGAGCTCAATGGAAATCAGTGTCATCCATACAAAGCTTCGCGAATCACGTTATAAGAACAGCATAAGATCACTGCCTATAGGCATGTGCTCACTTCTGCTGTTTCTTCTCATTCTCACACATACCCCGGGGGTATGTGTGAGAATCCACAACGCATCAAGTGCTTTCCTAGCCGATTTTTCACTTTCAAACGCCAAATTGGTGCACCTAATGTCGGAATCATTTCCGCTATTGTCCTCTTTCATATGCTTTCCATGCGGTGTTATCAAGCTCTGCCGTCTTTTACTTGGCGGACGTTCATTTCTGCGAACACTCAGTGAGCGGCCGGTTTTGCCGATAGCACCGGGAATACCGAAGCACCTTAGGCCTATAGCGTTATTTATAGTGCGTCGGAGTCTGCTTCGGTCGGATAAGAAATGAAACGTATCGATCCTCGTCGGAATCCGACCGGAGGGATACGTATCATTTCTTATCCGATCGAATCGGAATCCGACGCACTATAAATAACGCTTATGGCATGCTTCACAGCGACGTCATCGCTGCGACCGTTCACCACCAAAACTTGTCGAGCAACAGATGCCACACCAACATGCTACCTAACGCAAATAGTTAGATAAGATATGAGAACGTGCTACACTTTGTTAACATCATTTTCATCACTCTCTTCACAACGACGATGTCGCTGTAGAGTATGCCACATCCCTCACGCGGCGTTCCCGCTATAATGAATGATACTCAAGCACTTTCACCTGGTTGACCGTCGTCGAACACCAGGAAAGCCTATGCGTTTTACGCGGCCTTCCCGCTATGATGAATGCAGCCTAGCCGGAGTCTTTCTTCGACTTGCCCGGTTAACCGCTCAATGCACTGCTAAATCCTCCTTTATGCATGATCCATGATATACAGAGTGCGTGAAAAGCATTGACAGCCTTTTATGAGACATGAATTTCATTTGCTAAGAAATGAGGCTGCTTGCCCTGGCTGTTTCATCCTACCCAATCTCCAGGATCAACGGGATTAGCTAGTATACCCGTTTGCCGAAGTTCCTGTAGATTCCAAGGAAGCTCCTGTGGTTTCGCAGGAGACTGAGGGCACCTTGCTAGCTGATGTGAGTGCATGGGTGAACGCCTAGTTGTGCTCGCAATGTCTCATCTGATTGACAGGTTACTGGGAATATGATTCTGCTTTGAAAGACACTGTGTAATAGAGAAATCATTTCTCACAATAAAGCGTATATATTTATTTATTTATTGTGGATGACGCCTCTCTCACCGCCTACAAACAGAAAATTCCTTCTCCAATGAGGTCGTGGCTTAGCGATTTTCTATTCTTATCTCTGTACTAATTGTAAGTTTGAAAGTTTATCACAATGTTTTATAAGTTTGTTTCACTCCCTGTGTTTATCGATTGATCACCTGTCTTGTGTAGCGCACCTTGAGTGCAATAAAAATGAAATGAAATGAAATATGTAGAAAATCGAAGTTAGATAAAAGCCAAACTGCAACCGTTCTCTTGCCTAGGGTCCTGAGAAAAATATAAAAACAAAAGACTTATATATTTAGTAACTTTTATAACTATTTTCATGGGTCATCATAAGTGAAGACGAGAGAAGGTTTCAGTATCAAGCTGCAAGTAGTCATGTTTAACCTCATCCAGGAATCTTTAATAAGATGTTATTATGAAGTCTAAACAGTCGTTATAAATAGCACATGTTTAGCACTTCACAACAACATCATTGAAGGGTCGCAGCTCCTCCTGTATTTGTGATGATTTCGCTTTCTTTCTGCTTTTGGTAAAAGCGCAGAGGGCTCCTTACCATCCTCATCGATTATACCGCAAGAATTACCGCATGACCGCCAAAACGATATTCTCAGAAAGTGTAATGTCATTCGGAGCTATTGTTCTTTCAGTTTAATTTTTCACTGTTCCGAACGAGGGGCAACTTCGAGGCGAAAATCGCTCTGTACAAAGATGGCAGACCACTTCTGTAGTGTCCTTTCAGTAGTGAAGGTTTCTCTATGGACGCCATTTCCAACCCTATCCACTCGAGTTACATTTGATCCACGATTAGAGTCGAGCAGTCGTCGGTGGCAGAGTGGACCTTCTCGTCGAATTGGAGGGTCACATTTCATGCGATAGAAAAAAACTGCAACGGGAATCGAAAGGAAATGTTTTGACTACGGCAAAGAGCAAAGCGAAATCTACAGAAGAGTCTATGACATGCGATCAAACTATGTCCGAATCACAGTGAAAAATTAAACTGAAAGAACAATAGCTCCGAATGACATTACACTTTCTGAGAATATCGTTTTGGCGGTCATGCGGTAATTCTTGCGGTATAATCGATGAGGATGGTAAGGAGCCCTCTGCGCTTTTACCAAAAGCAGAAAGAAAGCGAAATCATCACAAATACAGGAGGAGCTGCGACCCTTCAATGATGTTGTTGTGAAGTGCTAAACATGTGCTATTTATAACGACTGTTTAGACTTCATAATAACATCTTATTAAAGATTCCTGGATGAGGTTAAACATGACTACTTGCAGCTTGATACTGAAACCTTCTCTCGTCTTCACTTATGATGACCCATGAAAATAGTTATAAAAGTTACTAAATATATAAGTCTTTTGTTTTTATATTTTTCTCAGGACCCTAGGCAAGAGAACGGTTGCAGTTTGGCTTTTATCTAACTTCGATTTTCTACATATTTCATTTCATTTCATTTTTATTGCACTCAAGGTGCGCTACACAAGACAGGTGATCAATCGATAAACACAGGGAGTGAAACAAACTTATAAAACATTGTGATAAACTTTCAAACTTACAATTAGTACAGAGATAAGAATAGAAAATC
>JARK01000613.1:0-23600 GCA_000688135.1 Ancylostoma ceylanicum
AACCACCGCTTCACCAGTCCTAGGACACTCGTAAATTTTATCAGCAACTTACTTCCACCTATCACCTACCCCACCCCACCCCATAGCTTCATCAGGAGACTCGTGAACTCTATTGGCAACCTTACTTCCCATTAGTATTCTACTACTCTAGTATATATGCTGTTGCATTGTTTCGAATTATTTCCATTCTGAATAGTTCTAGTCTCTTATAATTTCATTCATATGGCTCGTTTGGGTTTTGCCGAGGAATTTTGTTTTTCTTCTCTACAACTATTTCGAACACTTTGCTCTTCTTCCACTGAACCGGCGGGTTTCTCAATGTTCGGTGTGCGAACATTGCTGAATTACATTGACGTGCGTTGCAGGTGGTGATGTTGGAAGGGTGATGAGTGTTTGTAGAAAATCCATCATGCATGATGAACGTGGATCCATTTTGGGTTCTTTTCTCCTATTGCTGCAATTGTTTCACTACTAACCTTAACCAGATTCATGTCAAAAATTCGCCAAAAATGATGGCTCATACCCTACAAACCAAGTGAGAATCATTGTGGAGGCTTCAGTCAAATTGTGTCCACATTATTCAATTTTATGAAATGTTCTACACATTTATTGTGCTTGTAGCAGCACCAACTTCAAGCAGCGTCAACGCCGTTGTTCAGAAATATCCACATAACCAACACTGACTGACACTGATTGAAAGAAGGGCAGAAGCACACGAGGGGAACAACGTGTTTAAAATAGTTGCAAAGGTGGCGAAACAAAAAAAAAGAACAAAATATGGAAAAACTAGACTGATAGAACACAAACGAAGCGTACGAGTGAGAACATATGAAACCAACACGATTGAAAACAAATCACCAGTAATAACATTCTACAGTGGTAGAATACTAATGAAAGGTACCAAAGTATTGTTGTACAACGTAGAAAACTAATGAAAAAAAAACCACTGTCTCCGAGCTAGGACAAATACAGGAAAGCCGGGTTCCCTCAACGCGCGCGCATACTGTGGATTTTAGTAATGTCAGCCAGGGAGTGACTTCTCGTTATACGCATGGATACTTAACTATTGTCACGCTTGGAACCGACTACACAAATGCTGACACAATAGCCGGTCAATCCAATAAATGATCGATTGCGTCATAAGTTCAAGTATAGCTGCATTGCGCGCCCCTCACTAGCTCCAGTGCAGCTCGAACACATGAATTGCTGCAAGCGCAGCAATTCGTCAGTTTAGGCTGGGGTTGAAAGCGTAGCCTGGTTCGGCTGCCGCTCCAATCCCGCGAATGTCTGAGATCAGATCGAAAGCTGCCACGTTTTGAGATAATAACACCAAGATCGGGTTTTCCGAGCACTCGTTCAAACCTATTTTGTAGATTGACAATAAGATTAGAATTATTCCTACTCAGAGAGAGAACAATGGTTTTTTTTACAATTCAGCTTCAAGCCCCAACGCTGAGTCCAATCGCACATACGGCGAACAGAGATGCTGAGCTGAGATTCAATTTCCGCTTCATTGGAACCATTGTAAGAAGCAGAAACTTTAAAATCGGCTGCACGTGCAGAAACGTGCACATTTTTATCAGCTTTTAAGAAATTTGGGAGCTCCAGAGTGTAAATGTTAAATAGTAGTGGTGATGATACGTCTCCGTGAGGCACACCAGAGGGGCAAGTGTGACTGGTTGAGTAGATTCCATTAACCTTAACAAAGAAGGAACGGTTTGACAGAAAAGATTCGAGCCAGCGGAGAAGGCCTCCTCTAATGCCTACGCTTTCAAGTTTCGCAAGAAGGCAAACATGATCCACAGTATCGAAGGCCTTGCTTAGATCAAAATAAATTACTTCCACAGCTTCATGAGAATGAAGGGCCTTCAACCATTCATGAGTGCAGTCAAGTAATTGCATAGTAACAAATGGATGAATTCTTCATAAAGCCAAATTGTTCAAATCTCATGAGATTGTGCCTATCCAGCCACTCTAGGAAACAATCTTTCAGGATTTTTCCCATTAACTCACAAACTGTAGAAGCGATGCTAATGGGTAGAAACTCTTTTGGTGTGCTTGCAGTAGCAGTTTTTGGAATTGCTGTGATGATAGACCCCTTCCACAAGGAGGGTACTTCACCAAGCATTAGAGAAACATTGAAAATGCGGGATAACGGGGCTGCAAGGTATCGAGAAAACATCTTGAATGGCAGGAATGCCATCAGAATGCGGTTGAGGATTTGATACTTCTGAGGTGCTTGTATTCCTTAAAGGCAACACCAGTCGAAATCCTCGACTAAGAGGTGTGGGTGGTAAAATAGAGAGTGAGCACATCACAAATGTGAAAAGAACACAATGAATGATGACCTACCAGCAGAGAAACAAGAATAGCTGTCGCGGCCACGGCGGCCTTTCAACGCCCGACGCGCCAGTTAACGCTATCGCCGTGGGTGGTCTGGCGCAGCGGACGCGTGCAATGCGTACCATGCGCAGGGTTTCGTGGCGTGACGCATGCACATCCCACGGCGGAGCACTCGTCCGCGCCTTCGACACATGGTAAAGAGAGCCTTCATTTCTTACATTTCTCGCTTCTTTCACACAGTTTTATCCCTGCCTATGACCTTACCGTCTCCGAAAGCCCCTAAATTCGGGAAAATCTCCAACGCAAGGATTTCCACGGGTGCTGCCTTTAAAATCAAAATGAAACGGGAATACAAATCATCAATAGAAGAACAGTCAGAAAATACCGAGTAGCAGATCGCACTAAGTTCTTGGTTGACAGACGATCGCAATAAGTTTGTGGTTGACAGACTCGATATTAGTGTTGAAGTTATCACGATACATCCGCCTTGGGGGTATGCTCCTAGGTCGATCGATTATGAACGACACGATATTGTGATCGGATGCACCTAGTGGAGGTAGTATTAATACCTCAGAAGTGAAGTTATTAGAGCACAAAATGGTGTCCAAAATCGATTTTCCACAGGTAGGTACTGTAATGTATTGCTTCAAAGATAACGAGGAAAAGAGGTCTGGATGAGTGATGAGTAGTACTATTCCAGTCGATGACCAAGTTTAGACCACCTAAAATGGAAACATTGCTGATTGACCTACTTAGATCGGAAAAGAGTGACAAAAGCTGATCATCATCAGTGGATTTATTACTGGGTGGTCGATAGACGGTTATGAAGCGGTGGTATTCAATAGGGCCATCATAACTTCAAAGCAAACAATGTCAGTTCTCATACTCCAAGTGCTGAAAGGTACAGTTCTATAAAGCTACTCTGTGTGAATGAGATTGCACACCTTTCTGCCCAACCTATCCTTCCTTAACATGTAGTACGGTAAGTCGGAAATAATTTCACTATCTCTGATTTTAGGTCCTAACCAAGTTATTCACTCGTATGTTCTCAGCTTTTGATATCAACTGGTAATCTATCATTTATACCTCGTCCTGAATTACTCTCCACCAAAGGAATTCCTAAAAATAAAAAATGACACAAGATGCACAAAAGACATTTGGAAGGGGAAGGACGGAAAAAGATAACACTCGAATTTTAGTTTGACTTATATTATATGTAATTCAAGAGAAAAACTGTTGTAGGTGTAGGATGACGCGGATGCGTGACCGAGCATGTCATAGACTCCGTTCTCACTGATTCACGATTCATCACAACATGAATCTGATTGGATCCTAAAACTTGGGTGAAAATTAATATGCAAAATTTCCAATCTCATCCATCAACATCAGCTGAACAAGAATAAAAGCGCACCAGGTGTCAAAACATACTTAAACGAGTAGATATATCCTCGCGCTGTGATATATGCATACAACCGATCACATCCCTTTGTTCCTTTCGTTTTTCATAAACACCAGCCGTACTGCGATGAATGTATTGTTTGCAAACCTCAACCTAAGTCAGATTTATGGCATTCTCGTCCGCAGAACAAAGCTAGAAATAAGCCAAAAGCTCAGACTTGTTCGAGAGTGCTCTTTTCGCCTCCTTTCCAGCACAATAGGGTGTGAGGAATATCGCTTTATGAGAACTCACCTGCAATGGAAACCCACAAATTCGATAATCGTGAATTCCCCTTCGATGTGAGTTGGGAAGCGACACCGTAGATAAATGTCGATTTCAACCACAGGATCACCGTTTTCATGTCGGCGTGTGTTCTTCTTTAGTACCTCCTCATCAGATAACAGCTCGAACAAGCCGTGATCAACTCCTTTGTATATGCACTTGTAAATGCATTTGTATGATCTCGAGCTTGAACAGATTTCGACGTTTAGCAGTTATATCGAGTTAGTGGCCGACTATTATGAGGGACTACATCAGCATTGCCAGCAAGAGTTTATTTTTCACGACCCACTGCCACGTAACGACAATCATTTAGTCGCTTATATAGAGGAGACCCATCGTCGGAAATTCCCGTTGTATCACGAAACTTTTTAGGGAAGCGCCTCTCACAAGACTTGGGATTTCTTTGCTGATATGCCAAATTCTCACGGCTCGCACATGGTGCACGTATCATAACCTTCGACACATTTTCATGCCGCCTCTTTTTTTTAATCATAGTCCTTTTCTCCTTTCACTGAAAACGGAGGAATGGTGGCGGATGTACATTTATCTACTTCTTCGACAGGCGTAAAATTGTCCGCAAAAGTTACAAGAATATGAGCATGAGGCATTCCGTGCTTTTGAAACTCAATTGATGCTTCATACGTGAGAACCTCACCAAATATTTTGCCTCCTTTGAGATCTCTCAACGAGTGTCTTAGTTTCATATAAAAGAATCGGACACACAGAAATGAATCTGTGATCCAGTTGTCATATTCTTCAGAAAGAGTCTTCCTTATTTCAGCCCACTCGCTGTTTACCGTGAACGTGAAAAATAAATCTGGTTTCCCCAACTTCTGTGCAATAGCCATGCCTTCTGACTTCTGTTTTTGACACCATCTTCTGCTTCTGCTTCGTCTTCTCCGGCGTTTGTCCCATTCGGTAGCGGGGCCCGCTTTCCTGATCTTTTGGCGCCATTCTGCTCTATCGTGCGCCTGGTCTTGGTGGACGCCCACATGTTTCAGGTTGACGTACAGTGTGTTTAGCCACCGTTGCTTCACCCACCCTTCTCGTCGTTTTCCTAGCACCTCGAAATCAAGGCTTGGCGCGCAGAAAGTGGCCGTACCATCTGGGGCAAGATTCACGAAGTTTGTCGGCAATCGGGGCAATGCCGAACCGCACTCGGATCTTCTCTTTGCGGATGCGGTCTGCACGCGTGATACCGGCGGTCCATCGGAACATCTTCGTTTCCATCACACTTAGTCGGCGTTCTCTTCTCTTGGTGGCTGGCCAGCATTCTGCACCATATAGTGCCACGGATCGAACGACCGCTCGATACACCTTCGACTTGAAACGATCCGGGATCTTCTTGTCGCACAGTACTCTAGTCATCGCACGCCATTTCATCCACGCAGCGTTGATGTGAGCGACGACTTCGTGGTCTAGGCTGCCATCAGCTGAGAGTGTTGATCCGAGATACTTAAAGTAGTCGGTTCTACGAAGCTCGTTAACATCAACATCTTTTCCGCGGATTTTCACAGCGGTCTCATTATCAATAGGTAAGTCGACATTTTTGTCAACAATTGTGCCTTTCTCATCAACCATTCCGTCATCCTTAGATGATTTTCCAGGTTCTTTCTTCTCCTCAACCACCATCGACTTCGGAAGCTGGTCTTTAACAAAAAAAAAACGTTCACTCCACGGGATAAATAAAACATAGCTAAAGGCTTTATTATTATAATTGTAGGGAGGAATGGTACCGCCAGTTAAACGGGAGTACGCGGCAATTCCTTCAAGTTCTTCAAGAGTTATCATTTGACCGTCTTCACCCAAAAAAATTTTAATGCTATTTGACTATCAACTACGGGAACATTGAGCGTTCCAGAATGCGAATCTGCGCAGGTGGCGTCCGCTACCTTTCCAGGTACCCAGGGGTTCTGTACCCTTTCCACTAAATAAACAAGGGATACTCACTTGTTCATTATGGCTTTCAGTAAGAATATGGTGCAGCCGCACCTCAGACGAACGAGTCAGTCGAATAATGATGATCTTACTCGAATTTAGAGATCGAGATCCCAAGAGAGTACAGACAGTGAGCGTGGGAAAAGGCGGTGGGAGTGTAATGGGGGAGAGAGTGCGCCAGAGTGGTCCCACGACGACGACAGCACAACGATGTATCGATTGAGTTATAACTTGTGAATACGAGCAAAACTACGAACTTCAAGATGAGCTCTAACAATAACGATATCAAGGCCAGGTATAACCGTAACAATAAGATTACACACTCATCTATTTTATCACACTTTGCAAATCTTCAGTTAATTTTCTAGGTAAATTCCGTCTCTGTTTGATGCTCATTACTACTTGTGGCACACTGACTATACCCGTTTCCTCAAATTTTGGTTTAGCCATTCCTTAAACCTCAGACACTGTCATATATGAGCGAACAATCAGATTTTTTCTTTCAGAGTTGTTATAATCCGTTCAATGATACTTATATCCACATTTACACCCCAACTCTTCACATCATCATCGATTGCGTTTTGCACCTTAGTACCACTGGGAATGTATAGTTGGGCAGAATACGGCTTTCTGCTTATCTGTGGTTTAAATGGCAGATCCCCATTGGTATTTGCCTTGCAAAGGTAAAGGAACCGTAAATTGATGTAAATTCCAGCAACAGACAACATACTATTCATGGAACGAATCATTTTTAAGAAATCCTCTTTGTTCAAGGCTATATCCCAGAGCCACGACAACAGTTCATATTGTCCATAACTAAATAGCGTTTCTGGAACGACGTTTATCCTCCACGGCAGCTGAGATCACGCTCTCCGTATGAAATACAAGTCTATAACAGTATTTGTAAACGCATTCCATATCAGGTATGTTATACAAATGGAAGATGTGTCTCACGACTAATCTTCACTTGATAATGCTGTATGGTACGGTAGCTTTTCGTGTCCTGAACAATGTAGACTGCTTTTTGACCTTTTTATTGGCAAGCGTTTGGTGCTATAACACCGTCCTCAGGCCAGGCTGACCGAGCAGAATGAGAAACAGCTCAACAGTAAGTCAGTAGAACAAGTTGTTCGAAAAGCTAGCAGTTCAAAAAGCTACCATACTATTAGGGTGATAAGTTGGAAATGCGCGTTTTTGCATTGAACAAATTATTTTCTAAAAACAAAGCTTCAACACCCCAGTCTGAGTTTAATGCAGAATTAGTGTTGTTGAACCTTCGAGATCTTCCACACAAAGAGTGAGCGCTCTACTGTGGAATGTCGCAGCGCCGTGACCTGAAGTAGCGACACACCCAAAGTCTGGTTTCGTCACAGTTTTGGAATTTTTCTCTTCCAAGTATGGCTTAAACTAAGCAAATAAGTGGTCATCTGATTGCGCAAAGTCTGGGCTATCAGGCGGTCCCAAGTGCGGTTACCGACTCCAGCTCTGAAGAACAGGGCAGTCGAGGAATCGATTTGCGGTCACAATTTCAGTTCAGTTACCCAAGTTCGGGGCCATTTTTGAGTAATCCATTGTCGCATGGATTCACCTCTGCAATACAACAAAATTTCTCTTAATTCTTCATATGGTCTGTGTTGCTAAGCGGCAGTTTTAAACACTTTAACAACATAAAACCCGCGAACAGAAATTCTGAAATTTTGGTCGGTCTTCATATAAATTCCCCTAAAAAATAAATTACCCCTAAAAAAGAAACAATGAATGGATGTTCGACAAACCACATGCCAAAAATTTTTCCATGATTTGCTCTTCCAGGTGATATCAAAAGTTTGACAGAAGATGTTTGGCAACACGTTGATAAAGACATTGAAACTCCAACTTAACACCCTAATGAATGAGGCTCAGGGATAGCACCATCCTACCAAAATATTTTAGTGTTGGAAAACTATGCCTCACATTCAGCAAGCGTTTGCTAAAGAATGATTCCTCTCGTCCATTGGCCGAAAATTTCGAAATCCTCGGCCAAACCATCCTGTAGCTCATAGGGTTCTCGACGTTTCCTTGAAACCTAAAATACATACGCTCAGCGACTCGCGTGTATTCGGCTGATTTGATAGTCTTGAACGTGATCCCTGAGATGACACACCGCCATCAGAGGAAAGATGGTAACAAATGAGAGAAGGGTGACAGCATCTGGTAGAAGATGATGCTGAGCGTTGTGCTTGACTTATTACGTAGTTCGCTGTTCTTGCTAAGTATTTAGCAGAACATGCTTCCTGCTTGTATTTACCGTTATCAAAAACCATCCAGTTCTTTTTTCTTGCCTAGACTTCGGATTACTTTCTCTGCCGGCTAACTGAACCTCGTAGAAAATTCGGTAAGACGAGATACGCTCCCCAACAACGAAGAGGTCGAACTCCGGCATGCCCGCGGCCGGCAAGATTTGGAAACGGGCACGCCAAAATTCGGGATTTACATATTTGTTGCACTCCTCCTGACGCTGCAAATCTCGCCAAGATCCCGGCACCAGTTCGTTTCCACGACCGCTCTCCACGACCACAAGCGTGCTTTTGAATTCTATTCCACGCTTGCAACGGGGGTGCCTGGTTGGTTCGTGCCGTCATTTTTCGACCCTAAGTGTTCTTTCGTGGTTTCTTGCATATGTTTATTTATACAGATGGTAACATATGTTTCAGAATATCGGATTGTATCAACGAGGGAGGATGCACACGCTACAAGACGGCCAATTTCTCTGATAAAGAAAGCAAATGGCTCTTACGCTGGCTGGCAGACGATTACGAAGAGTACCAAAGCTTATACGGCAGAGGTAGGGTTGTCATTTTGTTGCCAAAGTTGACTCTCTCCCTTTTCTGTTGCTGTAATCCCAGCCTTGCATTCCAAGAACGAGGATACAAAAAACTCAGTTAGCGGAGTCAGGGCGAAAATTTTTCTAGAAAAGCTGATCTGACAACAAGTCACATTTTATGTTCAGTGTGTTGTTACTGTGTTTGAAGAGTTATTTTCAGAAGACTATGCTATTGACTGTTCTCACGTGCATAGTTCATGATTTTTATATCCAGAAATGAACCTTGTCTTATGAGTCTTGATAAAATAGAGTATTTACAAATGTTCTATGCATCATGTGGAGAACGCCTTGACGCAGAAACAACAAACAGTAACTCAACACTAATCATAGTAATTGTGCATACACCTGGAGTCTTCAAATCTCCACTTAGCTGCATTCCCTGTCTTTCAGCTCATTTACATTACACGGTACTGTTTGCTGCCATACAATGCCTTTGTATTACTTCCTCCTACCTTTGTGGACCGTAGTATTGATACCACTGTTTTACTGATCTGAGAGAAAGGTAGACCATTTAAGCTCTAAAGATTGGCCGCGTTGCAGATGTGCACTCATGTTCGCACCTCTCACGATGTTGTTTATAGAGTTCACACATGTGCACATGCATACATACACACATGAATATTCACGTACTCGTGCAAACAAACAAATAAACATGAGCTTGATGAATTAGCCAACATAGTTCAGTTGTTTCAATAATTTGCTTTGAGAGACTCATGCTATATTTTATAGGCTGTGTTCCATCAGAACCCCGCACAGAGAGAGAAAACGGGAGGTGGATAGTCCGCCGCGAATGTGCAGGGAAAACGTGTGCTTCAATACATTCTAGGAGGATCACAGTGCAGATATCCGAAAAATAAAGGAGTATGCCATGAAATGTTTTAACTACATCAGTAGCAATTTAGTAATTTATAAATAATAACATGATAAATCCGATAGTGTTCTTCGCTCCAGAGAGGCGCAACCAAACTACCACAGCCAAAGGACCACCATCAACACTGCCGCATCTCTCTGCATATTTGGAGGAGCATGTTGCAAAATTAGACAGAGAGGAAAGCAAGTTCGGTTGTGACGGTGGACGAGAGTACAGTAATAATTAGGCATAGTTTTACGTGCAGATTGTAGTTCAACGTTTCCTCGTTTCAATGTTTCACCTCAAACCTCTCGTACTCGTCGAACCCATATTTTTCAAATCCTGACGGCGGAAACCTGTTCACAGACAGAGCAGAAGAGCCTGTTGTCTTGGAGGAGGCCAAATCTCATCAAGTCGAAGAGATAGGAGCTGAACGATTTGAAGGTGAAGTTGATGAAATAAAGCAGATCAGTATGACCTATTTTTTACCATTAGATACCGGCAAGATTGTCACCCGCTTTGACTGTTTCAAGATACAAACGTTCTGGGAGGCGAAATCAATGGCACATGTAGTATGACGCTACCCGCGCTTCAAAAGAACCTTTACGCATTCCTAGCATCTATTTCCTTCCATTCATCCGGTCACTCGTCAAAATGCTATGCTAACGTCTTGTTGTTGTCTTTCTCTTGCGCGAACGTTATTATCACGTTTTATTTACCAAGATCCAGGACATTATTTATATTGTCTTTTATTCATCCGCTACTGTTCTCTACTATTCAGTGATTGATTCCCTCCTGTATTCTGGTTCTAGAACATCCTTCTATTCTTGACAGGTCAGTTTACTTCCGTTTTTCATTTTATACAGGTTTCGGCAATCCCTACATCACTGATGAGCACGAAGAATGGCCTAAACTTTCTGTTTGATTTCTGTTTGAGGTAGTGCACGAAACGGAAACCAAACCTATCTGTTTATTTATTTATTAGTTTTCTGTCTCCTATATTTAATCGTAATTGCTGATCTCACACAGCAGCTCGAGGGCAACCCGACGCTGTATGATTTTGGCACCTGGGTGTTCTCCTGCTTCTCAAGGCTGGGTTCTCTGCCGCAAATAAATATTCTCCCTTTGGAATTACATGGTGCCTGAAATGGGTTAAGATCGGCTCGGATATTTATATACATATGTCTATAAGTCACGTGTTTCTGACCACTCACCATAACCGTGGCTTCTTTTCTTCTTTTCCATTCGAATCATATTAGATAGGGCAATCCCACCGGGTGCTTTCATGCTACCAGATTCTATCTCTCCTTTGTATATTTTCTGTACTTTTTACTGTCCTTTATAACAGCGTGTGAGGAACATGAAAAAGAAAACTGCTAACTAAACCGAAATCTCTGATTAGTATTAGTTGGGTGTGGGTCAAGATGCGCCAAAAGTGGGTGGGCAATGTGTCTGCGATTGGTTCAGTCAAACCCTCGCTCTGCCCCTCAGGACCTACTCAGACACTCGGACCGTCCGAGCGCTCGCCGCCAGCGCGGAAAGTACGGTGATCGCATTCCGCTCGCGCAGTCATCGCAGACCGCTCGTACGGTACAGAGAGGCCACTCGCGGAGTAATGGTGTAGCGCTCGCACGCTCTCCACCGTGCGAGCGGCCCGTCTCCGCCGTGCGGGCGGTCTGCCATGACCGGTGCACGAATGACCGTGCGACCCGCGCTGGCGGCGAGTGCTCGGACGGTCCGAGTGTCTGAGTACTCGTACTAACTTGCGCGCGATTTCACCATACTTTCCCATGCAAATTTGAATGTGAGTGGGTACGAGTTGACGCCGAAGGGCGGGAAGAAACCGCCTCATTTTGCCGCATCCTGACCCACGCCCGTATTAGTCAAGCAGATCTCCTAGTTTATCCCACATGATATTTTTCCTTACATCATGCTGATATGTCTCTCTTTTCTTCGGTCAGAAGATTCCTCACAGCTGTTCAATCACTCAGGTCCGCGTCTAACCATATTGCAACAGTGGAAGGTTCCAGACACTAAACCAACAAGTTACGTGAGGTGCTGAGGAAACTTCTCTGCTCATCCATTTTTAAACTCACCAGTTCTGCCCGTATGAGAAGATCATCCTTCTTTACACTCATTTCATGGTTTTTTTTTTGGCAGCGGTATAATCCTCCTTGATCTGACACTGACGATCAGTATTTTCCGGAATGTGTGTATTTTCAGGCCGGTTGTTTTGGACACAATATGAGGATTATAGTTCAACCTATGACAAATGTTATAACTAGCTGTATTGCAGTGGTTAGTAGATATCTTGTTGCCGAAGTTTTTTAATACCTGTATACCAATCACTCCACATTTAGTGAACTTCTATTGCATGCAGTAACTAGAAGTAGTAACGTTTGAGTTATTTCCTAGACCAGTGATCTAAGTATAGGATGTATCTATACCGTGTACTTAGGGGAGACCCTAATGGTTTTACAGGTTCACTGTGAGGGACTCGCAAGCCTTAAAAATACTTGAGTTTGTTGCAAGCGTTAGTGAGTGATTTTGTTGACCCTTTGATTTGATTTGATTTATTGATACCGGTACAAATGATATAAGGTACATATGCGGTATGAGAGAATTCAAACACCGATAAGCAAGGTTACAAATATGTGTAAGTGGTTGGGAGAGTGGGAGCTCAGGATCACATGGCTGGGAAGAGCGTTGGCCGACAACACCGCAAGTCCGTTGGTGGGGGAAAACGTGGCTCCGGATACCAACTTAGTAGTACCGTTGACCGAGCCAAGGTCCATGAGCTGCACTCACTGTGTCGTCGTGGGGCATTTATTTCATTACATACTGAAGTCAGTCGAGAATAGTAGAAATCACGCCGCAAATTTGCGAATACAATGAGCTACATACACGAACAAAAGAAAATATGAGAAAAAAACGACTACATACACGAGTTTGAATTCAAGCCATGTCAAAATCATAAGAGGTGGGCTCTTGTTCTGCCTCCTTGAGCTGAAAAGTAAATTATCGTCCGAGTAATACTGCACTTTGAAAATTGAGACTAAAACAACCCCCTCTGTTTGAGTAAGTTTTCCAGCTTGCTAAAAAAAGTTGTAGATGACGAGGATAAAACGACGGAAGGTGGAAGGCTGCTCCACAGTCTGACACTACGAAGGGGAAAGGAATCATAGAAATGTTGAGTTCGAATGTACTCTAGTTCTGTGGCTGAAATTTGATGAAATTAAAAGCGAACTCATATCAACGTCAGCTTCTCCAAAAACGATTTTGAACAGTGATTTTGTTCAGAGACTATTCGCCTCAACTGCAGGGAACTGGCTTGTAGTCGAGATAACCGTTCAGAATATGGAAAGTTGAACAGGCCGGCTCTAGCAAAAATACGTTTAGTGAAATTCCTCTGAATGTTTTCAATTTCATCGATAAGATGCACTTTTGAGAGGCACCACAGGAGTGTGCAGTATTCCAAAAGTGGCCTAACATACACACTGAAGAGCTTGAACAATGTTTGCACACTGAAGAGCTTGAACAATGTTTGCACTTTGCGGGTACAGAAAGCTCTAAGGATGAAGTTAGACTGCCTGTAGGCAGCATGCACAATTTCATCAACATATTCTTCAAACGAAAGCATGTTCGAGTAGGTGACGCCTACGTCCCGAATAGAGTTGGAGATTGAAAACTCAAAATCACCTAGGTGGAATTTGTGGTCAGGAGGGTGATTTGGACTGATTAACATAACCGTTGTCTTCTCATAAGATATATCCAACCGCTATCTGTGAGACCAAATGTAAACAGCATTCAGAGCCGATTGGAGGACATGAGGATCATTCATGGAAAAAATTTTGCAGTCGTCGGCATAGATGGAACACCGGACCCCCAAGGTAAAGATCTTGGGAGATCATTGATGTAGAGGAGTAACATAAGAAACATAGAATCCTGAACAAGTACCCTGAGGGACAGCGCTTCCTGTCGGGTAAACGATCGATCGCGCACCATTTACGCATACTTGTTGCTGACGCTCGCACAAGAAAGACTTTAGAACGCGGAGAAAGCAGCCCGAAATGTCACAGGAATGCAATTTTTTGGAGGCACAGAAGCTCATTCTCCGCGCCGGCTCCCGCTTGGAAGTCCTTAACACCGTCAGAAGGGTCTCTATTTTTAAAAGGGGTATGGTCCCCGTGATTAATGAACTTGAAGAAGAAGAATAGAGGCGAAAGTTTGGTAACCTGAACACTATGTGATGGAGGATATAATATGCTAGGAAAAAAACAGCAAGATTACCTTAAAAGCGCCAATAGTTGCCTACGAGTCGGACGAGATGGACTACGTGTTGCGCGGGTCTCTAAATAAGCAAGCGCTGAACTTATTTGTAAGAGATTTAGTGGAAGAATGAGCGCAGGTTATCCCACGCGCATTTTGATGATGGAATTGAAATGAAAATAAACTATAGACTAAAAGATGGTAGGTCCCATGAAATTGGCGTAAATCCAGAAAATATCTGTGAATTTGGTGGGGCATGTAGTTTTTTTGAACGTCTAATCGGGGAATATTAGGAAAAAAGAACGAGGATGAGACGGGAAGAATTCCTATGAAGAGCCTGCTGTCTTATGATAAATCTGATTGCAGCTTATGTGGGTGCCTTCCCACTATAAGCGTCATGTACCGAATACAATTCCTTTCATTCCGTAGGATTTTGGAAGAATCTCAAAGGTCCTTGATGTACAGATCACTGGGTGAGGTCCGAGCAGATGTCTTCTAGTATGAATGCTGATCTGTGTACTCACGAATTCGAAAGAGCAATGAGCGACGGTCTGTCCACCCGCCCTATCCGCGGCCACCACTCCACTATCATTTTTGGAGTTGCACGGCCTAAACGAGAAGTCAGAGGTGACACTACTATGAATGCTGATATGTGTATTTAGTTATGCTTGTTTGCAAACGGAAAAGGAAAGAGAACCCAATTAGATAGCGGGTATGTGCTAGCTTACACTCACTGGGTTAACGACAGTGACAGGAAAAAAAACAAAATTTATCTCCAACAAAGTGACAATATGGCAATAGAAAGGAAATGCTCACTAAACAAAACACCGAGGAAGTTCTTAATTAGCCTCCCCTACGCAATTGGCCTAGGCGCGTGTCCGAAGAGGAGACAGTGGCGTGTCAGCAACACCACGGGCGTGAGATCCGTCTAGTGCCTTCCGTCGATCTTCGCAACTGCACAATCTCGAAAATCCCGCGCGATCGCGCCGCATGTGGCTCTGACGCGCGCATTATTGGAGATCACAAGTTTCTGACCCTCTTTGGTGTTTTTGACAAATAAAAAGATACTTCTTCTCTTCACAAAAGGCATAGTTTATGCTTGCGTCAAATCACAAAGAACATGAATATAATACAACAAGTTGCAATTCACAAGCGTAATGAGCGACGGTCTGTCCACCCGCCCTCCCCACCGCCGCCACTTCAGGATGTTGAGGCTTCCTACGGAACGCGCCGCGGGCGTGCTCCAACGGATCCTCAGCTAGAGTTGGAGAAGAGGCTACAAACCTCTCCTCCAGCCTTGATGATACACTGATACACCATTACCTATTTTCAGGCGGTATATAAAGTAAAAGTAAAAGTAAAGGATATCAAATATAAAAAATGAATAAATTTGATAAAAATAAAGTGTAATAACCATGAAAACTCTACTAAGCTTACTTCCCTCGCATCCCGTTTTGCCATCCAGCCAAACTTGTCCAGAATTTTCGATTTTTGCCACTTTAAATTCTTCTTGAATTGCTTCGTATCCAACACGAGACCGAAGCCTTTCTCCAATTTACTTTTCAATTCGGCATACGAGGCGTTTCTTCCAGCATTAGTTCTTAGGGTCCGATTCGAATTGTTCTCGATGAGCACTTCTTTGTTCTCAATAAAGAGTCATGACTTATAATAAAGCGCTTACTGTGTCCGTCTGTAACGCTGTAAGTGTATCTGTGTGAAACGAAACCCTCTGATTGGTCAGTGATGATGATAATGTGGTCATATATAAAAGAAAGGATACGGGTATGGTGAGGTTCAGAGAACGAAAAGGAGCTCTGATAGAATAAGGAATTGCAGAGACATGGGTCCACTGCTTTGTTGAGGGCGCGCTGAGTCGAAAAAGTGCACCGGCGCCCAAAGTGTGTGTGGGAGGGGGGTAGACGGGCCCACCGCTGTGATAAGGGGGCGTCGGCGCCCAAAGTGGGGGTAGACGGCCCACCGCTGTGATAAGGAGGCGTCGGCGCCCAAAGTGGGGGTAGACGGGCCCACCGCTGTGATAAGGGTGCGCCGATGCCAAATTTGAGGGTAGATAGGTCCAACGCTGTGATAAGGGAACTCCTGCAGACGGATCTACAGTTACAGAATAGGTACAGTGGCGAAAGAGAAGGACAAAACGCTGAGAATTAGGCCATCTTTGCTCTATCTGTCCGCTGGCGCCTACAAACAGTGAAAATAGCAAATGCCAGACCCCGGCAGTGAGTATTATGAGACCCACGTCATTTTGCCGCCATCACATCCCCTCTAGCGTTTTCTACTCTCGTTTATGCCTGAACCACTGCAGCCCACCTTTTATATGCTCAAGCTCATTGTTATCAATTGGTCACTCACAACAAACAAAGAATGACAAATCATTTCCCGTGTTCATTTCAGAATGAGTCGGTTATATATAGCTACAATAAGCTATTTCACTCGAGTGAATGATAAAATTTCCCTATGAGACGCAAGCAGTCCTCTTTGACCGGTCCATTTTCATTTGGGAACAGGGCAAAAATTGGCATGGCCATTGTTCTATCAGGATGGATGTGAGGTAAAGTTATGCGAGCGAGGCGAGCATACGAAAGGTCTGGCAGTCCAGCGATAGCCGGACGGCCAGACTGGTCTTAAAATATGATCGGCCGCCTTCTTCGGCACCTTCTGCGCCATAACAATACTGCACTAAAAACGCACACTGTAATCTCAGCGATACTACTTGTTCTACATGGCAAGAAATACTCGCGGTTCAACACCACGGCAAGGAATAGGGTTATTCGATATACAAAACACGAAAACGATATCTTCGTTATACTGGAAAACATTCTATTTGGTAACAGTACACATACTGTAAATACAGTCTCCACAGCTTGGACCGTAGGGCGTCATAAAAGCTTCAGCATGTGAAGCGGGCTTCATATTCGTTATCAATGTATCAAATATGTCCTTGGGACCGCCTCGTGTGCGAAAATTAGACACAGATTCGCTATGGTTGCTCGGGCCAACTCCCGCTGGGCGTGCTGGTGAAGCCCCGGCAGTAGCGAGATTGGGGCGCGCGGCTTGCGAGTTCGCGCGCCCAGCAAGTCACCACTATGCATGCGATGACGTGATGCCATGCAACCACCAAAAACATTCACTTACCATTTAACTAGTAACTAACAACTAACAATATCAAAAGGGTGGAGGCGAAACAAGATTTATTTAGACACACTGGAAGCATTAAATCATGTCTTAATAAAGAATAATTCACATCATAATATAAACAAGAAAACCGGTTCAAATCCTACTACCTATCATGAGATCTCGTAAAAGTCCTCAATACTTTACATTAACAACACAACAGTGGACAACACAGTATAACCGGTACAAAAAAACAACAGATCAACGACGTTGAGCCTAGTAATTCTCATAAAGCTTCACAAATTCCTTCAAACAACACAAGTATATCAAATTTTCGTTACAACAGAACATAAATTTCCAATAGATTGTAGGAATAGGAGATACTCAAGCGCAAGGATGGTGGTAAGGCGCACACTTTCCTTAAAGGTAGCACCCACGGAAATCTTCTTCTTGGAGGTTCCAGCATAATTCTGAGATATCGAGGTTGTTCAACGCTCCTATAAGCCTAAATAGGTCCAAAACCGCTAAAAATATTCTCTTTACGAGCTCATTCTCAGGCTATGTGCGACTGGGGTGGTCGAGTTGCTCAGGCCTTGGGATGAGGACCGATATGAGATAATCGATAACGCCGTCTTTTTTATCCGCTGAATCTTCGCGCATTCAGTAATTTGGTCCAATCTACAGCCTTTTTGCAAATTACAGGAAGAAATGACCACTGAAAACGTGTAGCAGTTAACAAAACTAATATTGCAGAATTAAAACACCATGAAATTCCATAACGGAGGAGAAATGACCGAAAAATTAAATTTTGACAAAAACTAGCCCTAAAATAACCGAGAAGCTATAAATACGATAGAATGCGGGTAAAAAGGTTAGGAGTACGTAAAATCAATGAGAATTACTCGAAAAACGACGAAAAGAAGTTGCAGAGAAAAAGGAAAGTACTGAATTGAGCATTTGGAATCGCAGCGAAACTTCTGAGCTGATTCTACTTTTGATCACGCAACACAAGAAACGCGCGCCGTTTAGCGACCGTTGAACTCGTCGAAAGCTGTCGCTGGCACAGAGCTATACTTGTTACCAAGCTGAACACAGGGCATTTCCCTTGCTCTTGTTGTATGTGAACTTTTCAGAGTGTGCTAAAGTTTCTGAAAGTGTGAAAATCTCAAAGGTGAAAGTTTCCGTGGGTGCTGCCTGAAAGTGGCCGCGTTATGGGAGGGGGGTCGAAGCCGATTGGAGAGTGCGTGGCAGAGGTGAATGTCGTGACCGTGAGTTGACCCAGTATAGGACCCCATACGAGAGCCCAGTCGTATAGTTGACGGCCGGGGAGTAGGCAGAAGAAAGTGGCTTTCATCCGGTTGATAGAGGCCGAGTGGAAGGATGCTAAACGTTGTCGTATCTTGAGAGGTATGGGAAGAAAGTTGTATATTCCCCGGAAGAAGAAGAAGAAGGATTTGATGTTTGAGCTCGTAGAAGATGTCGGATTTTAGACGGCTGGCGTTAGCGGCGAGAGGCATTGGCCGGTGGAGTGAAAGGTTCCGCTCAGTAGCGCTACAAAGGCTCTGCTTTTCGCCCAGTGCGGAGGAACATTATCTTCGCGTTTAAATTGTCTCCAAAAAAAGGATCACGTTCTCGAGCGACTCGATTTGCAGTCGCCTGCGAACTGTAATATATATTTATTACATGATGATCACCTTGATCACCTTGACTCCCGTTGATCGTCGGGTAAACCGAGCGGGCGCCAGCAATCCTTCCATTTGTCCCTCTCACGTGCCAGGGTGGTCCAATGCGTTCTGTCCGTTCGAGAGACACGAAGAGCATCATATCGTTCTTTGAAGGACTTCGTGAAGAAGTCTGACCATCGGGTCGGTGGTCTTCCTGTCGTGCGCTTTACGTTCATGTTCATCATGTTATAACTAACGACTATGGCGACTTAAAACAAATGATATGCAGTTGAATTCTACTCTAACGCCTACATGGCTGATATATAATAAAAAAGCTTAAAATTAAAACAAGAAAACATTCAAATGAAAGTGTGATGTGCAAAATGTCTANTGTTCATCATGTTATAACTAACGACTATGGCGACTTAAAACAAATGATATGCAGTTGAATTCTACTCTAACGCCTACATGGCTGATATATAATAAAAAAGCTTAAAATTAAAACAAGAAAACATTCAAATGAAAGTGTGATGTGCAAAATGTCTAATGGAAAGACAAACGACTACTAAGGACTTAGAGTGCTATCCAATAGCGTCTTGAAACTTGATAGTTTCATAGGAATTGATTGGCGTCTACTAATTTTGAGATAGTCTGGAGTAACTCTAACTGTGAAGGAATGTGATCTGCAAGCTAGCCTAGCTCTAGGGATCACTATTTTACGAGAACCTCCCCTAGTGATAGAGGATTTAGTTTTGATAAGAGCTTCCGAATTCAGCCCACAATTCCCATGCACAATTTTATGGAACATAATCAAGTCAAATCTTCTCCTCCGATAAGAGAGAGACCTAATCTGGAAGTTCGTGTTTCTTCCGGTGTGAGAAGGTATGCGATCGTACACGAACCCTAGCAAATTTAGCATCATTTTCCTGGTGAAGCTGTTTTGTACACTTTCAATTTTGTCCACATATTTACGCTCGTAAGGATTAAATATTACCGTTCCATATTCTAAAATTGGTATAACATACGTCTTATAAGCTTGAAGTAGGACTTTGGGGTTCTTTGTAGTGAGTGTGCGAAATATATTATGAACAACTTTTGTTGCTTTGCTAACAGTGTCATCGCAGTTATTGAGATCCTTCGATAGCAGGAAACCCAGATCCCGAACATGATCAAGAATATCTTATCGTATCTACACCTTTTGAGAAACACCACCAGAACGAGCGCTATTTCTCTGCTTCACCTTGAGACTTTATGTATGGGTTCAAATCAAGCCATTTATAAACCAGTACATAAATGAGTCGTTTAGGATTGAGTTTACGACCCATGAAATTTTCATTGAAAGTGAAAACTTCTGAAAATTCAGCGTATCTACACCTTTTCAATAAAATAGAAGCACTTTATGTGTTTATATATGTAATACGATTGTAGCAAACATGTACACGAAAGAGAATTCCTGAGCCTTTTCAAGACTCCACACCGAGCAAACACAGATACGGTGAAAATGTCAACATGATAGCTACATGAGGTCACAATGTACAGGAAATTCAGTAATAATACAACATCTCTATACGAATGCGTCGGTAGAGCGACACAGCGAGTGTGCATCCAATTATCTGAAATAAGACAGTGTATACGTCGCTTTACGATCATATGTTTTGAGACGTATATTCAAGCGCGAGATGTGCAGTCTCACCTGAAGAACAAACAGTACGAAAATCAATCCAAACGTTGCGGAGAATTGCAGTCGGTTAATATAAAACATGTGTATTATGCAGCCCTGCAAATTTTGCATGTCAAATCGGTAAGAAAAAGCTACACAGCATTTCTGCTTTCTCAAACTGAAACTCTTCTATTCAGAAGTCCATTGGAAAAAGAATGTGACCCATAATATAGTTGAGTACATTCTCTGGGTTATTCCGCCACGGTTAACATGCCGTGTCTTCACAGTAATGGTCCGAAAGCGTCATTGAGATTAATCATTGTAAACGCGTTGAATTACCCAAGAACCAGCCTTTACTTAGTGCTTAACAACATGTTTGCCCATACATAACATTGCCCATATCCACTTGCTACCCATAGGTATGAGATTAGCTATCATTCTAATGATATACCTGGGCCCATGCCTCTGGCTGGTTCACATCCCACATGTAGGGTAGTGTGGAGCTTGAGTCGGCAGCATCACTTTCGCACTAAGGAAGAGCTCCGCCAGACCTACTACAGGAAATTTGTAATCCACTCATTCCGTAACTGGAGATATAAATCCCGCGCCGATGCGTTGCTTCGCGGCGCTTTGACTCGGCCCCGTGTCATATTGGTTTCGGGCCAATTTAACTCTGCAAAAAGGATGACTCCCAAGCCGAAACGCTGTAGAATAGTGGTAGGTTGAAATGTAGCAATTTGTGAGAATAAACAACTACGAAATACGGTACCAATCACTTTAGTGCAGGATCCCTCAGACAATTTGAGCGGGAAACGAAAATCACGAGGAATCCTCGAAACACGAACCTCCAGTTCTTGCCTCTGCTGCTGCCTCGGGGGGGTTGCCACCCTCCCTGTTCGATTTTATTTTTTTTCTGTTCATTGTGTTGTCCATCTTGTAATCCCTTTATTTGCTCTAGTAAATTTTATTGTACTTTGTGTTCGATTGATCTCAAGGGTTAACCCCGACGTACATTTTTCCATACTTACACAATCAAGGAAAAATCAAAAACCGCTGGCACTCTTGCCTAACTACGCACTTTCGCGACGAAATGCTTTTTGCATTCGGAAGTCTTTACCAACCTTCCCACATCTTTGTTCATTTCAAAGTTTAACGTTTGGCCTAGACAACTCCACGCTAGCATGTAAAAGTCGCTATGTTGGCAGAAACGGGATTCCAGTTCATCCTATGACCTCCTGGATGAGTATACTACATTCATACATACATTCACACATTCACCACCGGCAATCCTTTGAGACAGGTTACGAAATGAAGTCCTCGTCCATCATGTTTCCAAGCTTCAGCTTTCAGAAACTTTGCATTTCCAACTGGCATGACATTTCCGTAACCCATGCAGCATACATACATACATTCACGCTCGGCAGTCATTTGATCCGCCTTGTATACATCGAACCACCCAGTGGCACCGGTAAAATGGGCGGGACAGCCAATGACAGTCTCTCGCTCCACCCACCCATGTGACGATAGGGGCTCTGCAATTTATTATAGTAGATGAGCCTCCTAGAGCAACCACTTCTTGAATGGTCCTATGGTGAAGATCGTACGGGATGCGGCAGTTCGTGCTATTGCCACGAGGCAAGACAATCACGGCTAGAACATAAGTAGGCCAACTGGAGCAAGTGGCGGACATGATCAAGGGAAAATTTCCAGGACGGGACACTCATTCATAAGGCGATCAGACGCTGGCGGCACCCTTTTACCCACCGGGTTGAGAGGATGTGCTGATTGGACATAATGGGCCGCAGTTTGTTGAGTTTGTGGAAGTTCAGTACCTACTGAATTTGTATTGGGTCAGCTTTTCACAGATTTCGACCTCTGTGAATAAAAACTTCCTCTTTAAGAAGATAGTCAACGAAACAGGGAAATTTTACCCTCCCCCCCCCTCTAGCCTACATTACGCACGGAAAACAAGACTTATAGTCGACTCCAAATGTCCGTAGACAAGAGTTGGGGCCGCGGCGCGGGTCTCTCGCTGTCTGCTGCATGGATTCAGCGTTGCATGCAGGGCAGAGACGCGGAGGAAAACCGCGCTGCGGTCCCAACTCTTGTCTACGGACATTTGGAGTTGACTATACAATGTTTATGCTCGCTACTGTACATGTACATTTGTTATATGGGAGCACATATGTATACAGTAGGCAGTAAAATTGTGTGACAAGAAATGATCATACTTATAAAATGCAGGTTATATTGTAGTGTAGCGAGGCCAACACTCAGGAGCATGAATTGGTTCCGACCACTAATGAAGGGCTCATTATTTCGTTATGTTCGAATTTATTTCTTGAAATGCGGAATATTTCGTTATCGTCCGGTACTCTTTATATAAAGTGATACCTCTGGTACACATGCAAAAGTATCTATACAGCGTGAGCGTGCTTCGAAAGAGTTTCACCTCATCATTGCTACCATACTACAGGGTGAACAGTTGCATTTTCCTGGCATTCCTGAAGACTGGTACAATACCCGCACTAATTTTGTTAAAAATGAACGTCCAGAACTCGGATTTGCGTTCCTTCCGTTACAGGGCTATAACTCTCTCGAACGGAGTGATGTACGAACAGGGCTAAATGTCAAGGGTGGCAGTGTATAAGACTATCATCCCTTATAAAATCAGCTCCAAATCTCTGCTTCGAATAATAATTTGCGAGGATCCTTCAATTTTGCCGCGGTTTTCCTGATTTTGCCGCGCATCGCGAGCGTCACGGTGCGCGGCGAACTCTGCGGCGTCTTCAAAATCGACCAAAATGAGAAATTTTTCAACATGTTCTGTCATTATTCTTGCCAGTACTTTACCGCTACCCTGCAAACTCACCAGGAATTCTGATTAATTCAAAACTACTTGATTTTTAACAACGGGGCTTGAAAGGCCGTACCAATACGGTAGATTACATGGTAACTGAATAAGAAATAAGCGGTGCTGCTGCAGATCCAAAAATTTGGATTTGATTCTCTGTTCGTGCATGACTCCGTTGCGGACAGTTATAGCTCCGGAACGAAAAGAACGGGAATCCGCGCTCTGAACGTTCATTTTTAAAGGCAGCACCCACGATAATTTTCATGTCAAAAATTTTGAATGTTTTGGGGTCTGAGCAATAGTCCCAGTA
>JARK01000614.1:0-23418 GCA_000688135.1 Ancylostoma ceylanicum
TTCAAAACCATCAATCCTACTCGACGCTCATCTTATGATGACAGCTTCCCTGACCGTGCAGATCTTTCATACAGATCGTAGGAGTCATGGATTTTCACCGAGGCGTCGACTGCACTCGAATTCTGGTCAATATGCGTGACCACCCTGCTGTTGCTGAAGTTTGCTAAGTGACGAGCCCATATCTGCATCCGTTCCACCTTAGAAGGCTTCGATCCTTGCCACACTGGAGGCCTAACTGAGGAGTGCTTATGGTCACTTATTGCGAATTTGAGACAGGAGATTCCGGATGAGTAGATGACTTTATTTATTTTTTACTGAGGGTGCCCGTATAATTATGATACACTGCAAGATGGGGTCGAATACGGGCTACACTTAATTTCTCCATATTTGAAACTGAATGGCGGTGATATAGGGTTTTCGGGCACGCCGGATTCTCTGGTCGCAGTGGCTTTTGTCAGTAATGTGAGTGAAAGCAGATATCGCCATTTTTAGGGTGCCCGTATATTTATGATACACACTGTATATATTATCACACCCTGGCATCACATTCTGAGAAGGATAACAAAATATGAGCATTTTGAAGGAACTCAAAAACTCGCAACGCAACCGTTTTCTTCGCCCTTTCTGCAATTTAAGTTCTATTATTCTTGGACACTGTTACTGGCCACCTTTGAGACACAAAACATCAATATGCGCCCTCAAGATCCTATGACACAACTAAAGGTCATGATAAGGTGAGCGAGGTGACTCTTGGAAGTTCATCAATTACTATATTTGCTGCTGAGCTAACGACGTAGTATAGTGGCATAAACTTCCTAGATTGTGTTGCTATCATCTCCAGCAAAGCCCAGGCAGATTTTGAAACTCTTTGCGGTCACTTAAAGGCAGCACCCACGGAAGTTTTCGTGTCCGAGATTTTGATGCTCTGGACACCTAGCAGAGGTGTCAACATTTCTACGAAGGTTAGACCATCGTAGCTACTAGGGTTCGCAAGGAAGGAGAGGCTAAACGTGAAGTAGCAAGCGAAAAGATTGCAACTTTTGGTTCTTCGTCCGCAACTAATTTCAAGGTGGAGCGTGGGGGTCCAAATTTTTAGGAAAATTGTAGAGGCTTATGAGAGATGGAAACAAGCTAGATTGCCCTCATTCTAGCGACATCGCCTTCTTTAAGAAAATTTTTTCTCACAGAGGTCGGAATCCGTAATTTGCTACCACCTCCCCCCTCCCCTCAATGTCACACAAAATGACGTCTTCCGTTGGGATTTGACCAGGAACTGGTTACCTGTAGCAGAGTCAGCCCGTATATGCTTGAAAATGTGCATGCGCTCACCACTAGCTAACATCAGCGAAGATTATGTCAACAGTGATCCCCTGTGGGTGACTCTGACTCACCCTGGTTCACTCTTTTAGCTCTGTTTAAATGGCAGACATGCTGCTTCTATAAGTTTAGTTGGAGGTGCTCGGTTCCAATGCATCCCATTGCGTTCCCGGAATTTCGAGCTATTCCGGCTGGTTGCAATGCAGCCAAATGTGCACATCACGAAAAATAAGTTCTGCAAATTTTGCTGTCTTGGGTAAAAGGATACCTCAACAGTCCCACAAGTGGTAAAGATGCTCCAACTATTGCAGAATGGTTATCTTGCTCTGTATATTACACAGCCCGGCAGTCTTGTAAGCGCTATTTCACCCGAGGCACCGGGAGAGGTCCCGCTGCGAAACCCTAAAAATACGGTGAACACTTGAATTCAAAGCATATGGGGCGGCCATAAGATAGGAAGCCCGACGAGGACCCAGCCCAAAACGATGTCAGCGCACTCTCCTTTTTACGCTATCCATTGATCGGTTCTCGTCGCAAACACGCGTATCCACCCTTCATCATTGTCTATGCGTTTTGGTACATGATGAAAGAATAGCGAAACAAAGGCGGGCCCTCACCATCTGCAAAACGAAAATCAGTACGCTATCATTCTCTATATAACGCTGCAGTTATAGCTCTCGCAGACTGTAGCACCCTGCGTCGCCGTCGCTGGCGACTGTGAGGCCGATGCGCATCGATTGGAGGCGGGGCGGCTTTGCAGCCGCCGTCGCCAACACCGGCAGCATAGCGGCTACCTAAGAGTTAGCTGTAAGTTTGACAGTGTGAGACGGGTCGTATCTCAAGCACATTTTCCTATTTTTTGGAAGAGAGCAGTACACAAATCCTTCAGTCGACTATGTTACACACGACCATACGTGACACGTGATTTGTCTCTCATCTATCAAGATGTGTGTATAGTTTGGTGTATAATATGTCGTAAATTTATTGCAAATAGGCACGTAGTGGTTAAAAGGCAACTAGGCAAAAAAATTCTCCAGAAATCGTTCCACTAAATCACATGCATGAACTTCCCGTCACTATGAGGAATATGATCAATGTGAACGAAACGTACACGGATGTCATGGATCCTCGTTTTGATACGGTGGAATCTTGCTGCGGATGTCTAGTGGTTCTGGAACAATCGATATTGTTCATTCAGCAACGAAATACGTCTTGCACAATCACATAAAATTAGCATCCGACTCGGATCTGAGTTCGAAAAGGCAAATGGTTTTGAACAAAAGTCTGACCTAGTTATAATTTGACACTAGGAACTTCTGAGAACGCAATTCTTAGCACGTATGGAGTAACCAGAATAAAGAGAGAGAGAGAGCGCGCTCGTTGGGAGATTTAATTCGCCACAAGAATATTTACATAGTGTTTTGATCGGGGATTTTTATTAATGAATGTGTGCAAGCGACTTCCTCCACAGCAGCATGTGGAAATGAAACATGTCATCGAAGATTCTACCATGATTCTGAGAATGTCGAAATCCCATCCCTTTTCTACGGAGAAGAACACTCAACTCACGATCAGCAAAAAGCTTCGTACCCACCTGTAAGTAGTATTCGAAAGAACGACGGGTGTGGATCGAGAAGGAAATGACGTAGTATTGACCGTTCTATGATGTGCGTCAGCGAATCCTAGACGCTTTCCTCCAATGTCAAATGTGACACAGTACTCTTGGATGAATGGCGCACCAAAATACCACTGCGGACCAAAGGTAGCGCTTGATCCGAAGAAGCTGAGGGCAAGTATGCAGGTGTTGTCTTCGAACTGGTAAAAAGTAGGTTTACGAGCAATTCAATTGTCGATGAATGTTTATCAGAAGGATCCGAAAGAAAAGCAAACAGATTCAGATAGAAAACTCTTGCGGAAAAATGTTGATGGAAAGTCCAGCTGTTACAAAGGGAGAAAACAACACAGAAATACATTAGGAAGTACAACCGTCTCTTTTTTGAAGCCCGGCCTTCTCTTCTCATTGCATCATGATATTAGGAAAAACCTCTGCATCTTAGTTTCCGAAAATATAGGAAGTTCACTAGACGGCGATTTCATGTTTGTGAGCCAACAAAATGTTATACTAAATATCTGATACTATATCATAGTGAATTAACTGCTGAAAGAACCATGAAATCGAAGAACGACGCGCGAATGAGCAATAGCGTTTGGCAGCGAGGCACATTTCATAATACAACTTGTAAACGCTGATCCCCCAACCTTTCGTTGCTTTTTCCCCGTTTTAAAAATAAAGGGATCATAAGGAAGGGATCATACATAAGTGGGGGAGATCACTCGACATGGTAATCACAAATCATGAAGGTGAGTCCTATACTGTAACGCCGCTTTTGTGGGCTTATTGTGATTATGCAGAGAGAACCTATCCCTCACCTAGTACAAAACTTCACTTAAAATAGAGCGGAAACTCCCCTGGAGCGAAAACATGGAATGGATTAGCATCAGCGGCCCAGACCTGCATGTATGTGTATGTTTCGCGATGTATCGAAACGAAGGATGATGAACGATGTACCACCACTATCTGGATTTCTTCTCTAGCAAGTATCACGGTAAGACATCTCCAACTTCAAATTTGACGAAAGACTTTCAGTTAACAAAAGTGTGAGGAACTCCGTTAGATTACCTTGACAATGAGCTTATCGTGATTGATCGAATACTTGGAGGATCCGATAGCGATATCAAGACTGGGAAAATTGGCACTGCATTCGATCTCATAAAGACGGAAGTCCTTGTTGTACTAAAATGTGTGAAGAAAATATCTCTTGCTTGTGATAGGTATTTTTCGAAATTTTACAAAGGGTATTAGTCGAACTTGCAAAGGAAGGGACTTGCAAAAATTATTGATATTACCTTCGCTCCAGCAATGGCTGCGAACTGATCAACAATAGGCTGTGGACCCATTATAAATGTACTAAAATCTTGCATTACATCGTAGTCACCAACATGTTTGGTTTGCCCCATTGAGATTGAATTTATCTAAACAACATTACAGTAATCGGAAGCTTTTCTTTTTTTTTCAGCTCTGTAGGAAGCTTCGCTTTTTTCCTTCCTACAATGGTTGTATGAAGGGATGTTTCTTACCTTGAACTGGTAGAACAAAGTTGAAGATAAATTATAGTAGTCAACTTTTGACCCGCAATTCGAATTATCTGTTGATCCATATGTAATAACTCCTCCGCGAACTCCATTTTTAAATTGTCTCGGCTTTAGGTACACAGTGAACATGGCCTGATTCAGGTACCCTGTGTTTTTAGGATTTAAGCTGGCTCCACAGCTACACGTCAAAAAATTCAAGACTAAATAAGCAAAACGTTAGTGGTGAAAACGACGAAAACGGAAACTAAACGGGTGCGCAAAACAAAAAATGAGTAATTCCCGTTTGGATGGAATTTCCTATGATAATAGTAAGAAATAATTGGAGGACGACCGCTCCTCTCATTTCTTCACCAATTGCATGTAGAAGCATCAACGAATCCACTTTCTTAATACAAGCCGCCGCTTTGAGCATGAGGGAAACCTATTTGAGACCAAAATGAATTACAAGTTCAACATTGATCTACACTCGAACAGGAGCCTGCTGTCAGGGCCGTTAGTAAAGTACCCTATGACGTGACGTCGAGATGCCGTCAGGCCATGAGGTACTCTCGACATGTCGGCATCTCTGCTCCCAACATGCCGGCGACATCTCAATGTAAAATGAGGTGAGCATAGATGCCGGCACGTCAGGAGCTGACGAGGGAAGGATACCAGATGTCCGTGGAATCTTAAAATGGGGTATGCCTCTTAGTGTATAGCTGACCATGCTGATCCCCGTTATGTTCTTTGTCGGCGCTCTCTGCCACTGCAGAAACAGTTACGACGTTGTATGTGCAGTATATATGTGCAGTTTCTACCTTCATCTGCCGAAACTGTATGAAAATGAAGTTGCCGTGCAAAAGGGGTGCAGAATTTGTTATCAGCAATCTAAATAACCCTATATGCAAAATTTCATGAGAGAATATGTTCATCTACACCCGATTTGCCTAAGCCGGATCATTCATGGAGGTCTCATTGATCGCGTAGATCAAGTGAGTGGTGGTGTAGTGGTAAGTGTCTCGCTCTTCAAGGAAGCAGTCCCAGGTTCAATCCCTTCAGCAGTTCAGCATTTTGCATTTCCATTCCACGTGCTGTTTTCCTTTGAGAATCGATTCTATGCTATTTTATAACGTTTTTCACTTGCAATTCCATGATCTGAAAGTGCGGGAGCTTTTTGAAGGATTCTCATCACCTCGTCTTTGTTAGCAGTGCAACTGGTAATGGTAGGTGTATGGTGCTTACGTGGTCCAAATTTTCAAGAATTTTTTTAACGCTGAAACTCCCCATAGTAGGGTTATCTGAGGTGCTGAACACGAATATCGTACCCACTTTGAACCGCAATCCCATTTTTCTAGGGTTACGGTAGAAGCACTGTGGGGAACCGAAATAAGTTGTCCACTTCGGCATCCAAATGGTAGTGCCACTCAAAGTTATGTTGACATTTGTGGTCAGCGCCTAAAATAACCCTTCTCTGCAAAATTTGGAAGGATTCTGTGAGGTGCCTAAACTTGCTTGCACATATGTACAGGGTGGCTGAAAAGTATTGGCGCTTCATTTGACGCTTCTGCTTTCTCGTGTGTGAGAGCAATTCCATTTCTTTCTCATATATGGTTGATACACCATCAAATGCTCTTCCTTCTGACCCACAACTCGTTTGGTTTCATGGAGGTATACAGTAGTGGGCTCATCACGAATCTATCGCGTGCAGAACGTGCTCTTGGGAAGTGATTGCAGCAATACAAAGAAAGACCATATCACTTCCGAAAACAGTTCAGAAGAACTTTAAATTATGGAAAGGTGAAAGAGCCATGAACGCGAAAAGAACCACGTGTTGTCTCCGTTTCTTGATCACAGAGAGAACTTTCAAGACCATGAAGAAGAGGAACAGTCGAAATGATGGATCAGTTTGAAAAAGATGTCGAAAAGTCCTGCACTTACGTGTTCCTCTTCATGGTTAGTCGCCATGAAGGAGTTGGGACTGTGCAGCGATTGACTGGTTGTGGTGGAAAAGTTAACTGATGGATCAAAGGTGAGATATGCAGAAAAATATTCCAGGACTTCCTGGTGCGCCGCAAAAAGAAATGTTGGGGACTGATGAAAAAGTTTTCACCAGTAAAGTCGTCCACAATTCTCAGAACAACAACCAGCCTATTCGTAGAGCTTCGACTCTCGAGAGAAAAAAAAGAATCGTCACAGTCTCGTCGTTACAGAGAGTTGCGATGGTTTCAAAATGGGTGCTCGCCATTGCGAAGACACATTTGGTTTTCAAAGAATAAAGTGGTAAAATTGACGCCAAGATTTCTCAAGATGATATTCTCAGAAACGTAGTTGTCCCATGAAATTGAAAGTTACTCTACAGGACTTCTGAGCAGGAACATGCTTGGCCCCTCAGTGCCGAGACACCCATTGCGTGTTCAGAATTGGCGTGTCCAGGTTGCCCCAACGGGAATTAGTGACGCTCCTGCTGTCTACATTTTAATCCAATGAATCTGTCTGTAGGTGTATTTGTGGAAAAGAATATGAAGAATAAAAATACCACGTACTCAGGATCTCTTGCACGCGAACTCGGGCAAGCTGGTTGAAATTTAATGAGGACTACCTGCGGCGCGCCATGTGTTTTGTGAAAGCAAAGGTAAAGGCCTGTATCAAAGTCAAGAAAGGCCACTCAGGGAACTTTTCGTGAAATTGATTAGTCATGCACTTATGTACCAGAAGCAATGCCAGACTCAAAGTAATTGCTGCTCACTGAAGAAAAAATATTGTTTTTCTTGGCGCCAATACTTTTCAGCCACCCTGTATGTCTCCCTTGATACGACTGGTACGAGCACTTCCATCTTTGGCAAACCGGCGTAAACGGGTATTCCTTCGGTGAAATTTTGCATATGGGGTTATTTGGACTGCTGATCACAGATTCTGTATCCATTTTGCATGGCAACGCGGTTTCCGTGTGGTTACGGTAGATGGTTGTAGAAAGTCCATGTACGTATACACTGCACATGCAAGGTCATAACTTTTCCTGCAATGGGACAGAGCACAAATGGGGAACATATTACAGATCAGCATTCCCAACTTCGCATTGCTAGGCATATCTCATTTCGAAATGCCACGGACATTTGGTATCCTTCCCTTGTGAGATGCCGACATAGCGTCTTATTCATTTCAAAATGGAGTGCTTGTAAGTTGGTTGGTTATCCATATATTGAAGCTTGGAGCTAGAGCTTGCTTACATGCTTTTCCACTAGGTTCCATAGTATGTAGAAGATCCAAGGGCGCGATGAAGTGGAGATCTAGGATGGGCAGCTCTAATCTGAAGAGGGACGCGGTGCTCAAAAGGTACAAGAACAATGAAGCGGATCTGCTTTAAGGCAAGTGATGAAGGCACTCCGTCCTGTGGCGAAACTACTCTCGCCGAATAATCCATATCTTAGGGGATCTCTTGTGAGGTTAAGAGAACAAGCAGATATGCTCTCAAAGTTGAGAGTTCAAAATTGTGTTGATCAGTCCTATGGAATATCTTGCTAGCAGCAAGTGGAGGCTGCAGAGTGGAGGCTTCTACGCCAAATACCAAGCTGAATAGTCAGAAATTGGGATTTGTAAGGAGGTGCCGACGCTGGTGATGCCCTCGGCCATGACGAGGCCCCTCCGTCAGCAACCTCTCGCCATTGCATGATCTCTCGTCATTATCTGACCTGTTGCCAAGATCTGAGGTCGTGCTGGGAGCAATCGAGCTGTCGGCTGCCCTGAGGTCATTGCTGCCAACAAACTAGCATCCGACGTGAGAGCACATGGTTAAAAATTGAAAGATGCCGGCATCATTTTCAAAATATGCTGGCAGCAACCTCACGTCACGGCAGCAGCAGTTGACTGCCAACATTTAGGGCTTTACTACCAGTCCAGATCTTTCCTTATCCTCCCTTTCAAGCTGTGAATATAACACCCTTGCTGTCCCAGTTGAAAATACTCTGTACGCACAAAGTTGCGTTCTTTTCGTTCCATTCTTATGAGCTTGCTGGAACGTAGTATGTCGAGAATCCGAATCGAGAACTGCAGTTGACCGATTGATATAGGTACAAATTCCTGTCTATTTGCGGTGAACAGTGTTTCCTGTTGTGTATGGAGTATTTCGTCGTAAAGGGCACTCGCCGCAGATGACGGGTACCGCGATGCCCGACAAAACTGTAAACTAAGAGTCGAAGTTCAACTAGCATGGGACTGATCCTGGATCGATTACGCTCCTACCAACGACTTTATTTTGCTGCAGGATATTTCCCTGCATTATTTTTTTCTCTAATTTGCAGCAATGGAACAAAAAGAACCCAACTTTGCGCACCCTGTGTAATTTTTAGTGAGAACGGCTGAGTCTGCCCTAACTCCTCCTCACATTGTGAATATTTTTGTAATGTCAAATTGTTCTGCAGTGCAGTTTGACAAAATTCTAGGCAAACGGCCATTTGAACGACAAAGCAAGAAACCTACCATTATTTATAGCTTCTACAATAAACGGTTTGCTGCCACTTCCATTATCGGCGGTGAATGCTAGACCGAGAACTCCATCGAACACTGTCTGATTATTACTTCAATTGCTGACAGCATTACAAAACATTATAAAAGTAGCAGAGCAAATGAACACTACAAAATTCTACGGAAACAACAACAGGAATGAAGGATTGGGTGATAATACCATTTTCCACAATAATTCATATCCTTCATCAACTGTTATACTTGACAGTATGTTAAAAATGGAATCTAAGGAACTCAGGCATTAACACACGGCGACCCGATGGCCAAATCTAGCCGACCTGGCCACCCGACTGCCAAATTTGTGGGCGTGTCCAGTTACCAGGTAACCCGAAGGAGTTAAATGAACCACGGGACGACCCGAGAGCAATTCTTGTCATCGGGTGACCCGAGAACATGATAGCGAACCACCGGTCCACCCGAGGGGATGCTGCAGAATTACCGGGCGACCCGATATCTATCCATGCAGGGGTTGGCCTATCCAAAGAAGACATCTCATTCAGGCTTCAGGCAACAAGAATGATACGCGAAGGCTACAAGACGGCCGTGACTCCAAACATAACAGATTTCACAGGCTGAAAAAGGAGGCGTTTTCCTCCTTTCAGTAATTTTCCCCAAATAGTCGGTATGGCGTAAGTTTCCGGAAAAGAACTTTTCTTTATAACACAGGAGAAAAAGAGCCAACCGGAGCGATTCTTATCATGGCAAGGAGAATTAGAGTACTTGAAAAAATATTACGATTGGTGGCTGAAATGACCAATTTTTGTGTTTTCACCAGGCTTGAATCATCCGCTCAAGTTCTCAAAATTTCCATTATGTATTTGGCGACAATTTCAATCGAGAATTGGATTAGGAGTTAATGCAGAAGATGGAGGGAATCTGTAGAATTTAGACAGGATATGTTTGGCGGGCATAGGTTTTGTTTTTATGAAGTGGAAAACAGTACGGAACTCACGGTCGAAAGCGATTTCGCCTCTATATCCTGCGGCTCCCATTTCGTACGGGTCAGCAACCAGTCCCCGTGAAACTTCCCATCGCTACAGAAACGACGAACATATCTGGTACTGCTGAAAAGGGAAGTCGTGTTCCATCTTTGTGGCGGGCTCCCTGATTCTGTATCCGATTTTCTCACCAAAGAACATCACGCGTATCGGAACCTGTAACGTACGCACACTGAAACAAACTGGGCGTCTCGCCTAGCTTTTCTAAGAGTTTGATAACTACCGGACATCCTCTGCCTTAGCGAAGTTCGATGGACAGGAAGTGGCCGTTTCATAAGCGACAACAAGACCATCCTGTTTTCCGGTAATGATGGAGTCCATGGAAGGCAATAAAATGGAGTCGGAATAGTATTGAATGAACGGGCAGCCATGGCACTTGTGGGGTGAAAATTAGTAAACGAAAGGATCATTACAGCACGCTTCTTGACTGGACACATCCGGATCACCGTCATCCAAGTCTATGCACCGACGGATAACGCGGAAGATGACGTGAAAACGATTTCTACGGACGACAGGACACGATCGATGAGGTGTCACGACGTGATCTCAAAATCGTCCTCGATGACTTCAACGCTCAACTAGGTGGTGACAGACATGGAATCGAAAGGACTATTGGACCCTTCGCATAGTCAGAGCATATCAGTGACACCGGCGAGCGACTAATTTTCTTCTGCGACTGCAACGATCTGTGTGTCGGAAATATGTATTTTCAGCATCGGCACATTTACAAGAAGACATGGAGATTTTAAAAAGGCATTCGACAGCATCCATCGCGAATCCCTATGAGCTATCCTCAGAATGTACGGCATACCCCAAGCTTTCGTAGATGTGTTTAGAAACCTGTATCTCAACTGCCGCCGTTGCGTAAAAACTAATATTGTGCATACCGGCTTCTTCGAAATAACCACAGGAGTGAGGCAGGGATGCATCCTATCACAAGTCCTGTTCAACATCGCGCTGGACGACGACTTCAACATCTTCGTTACGTGGAGGGCAATAAAGCCAACCGAAGCTGGAATAAGTTGGGACAACCATGACCGTTAGACAGATGTGGACGGCATCATCATCCTCCTGGCCGAATCCGATAACAGACTTCAAGAAGCTACTTCAAGTCTTAACCAGGAGGCCACAAAGATCCGATTGCGCATTGGTGCTGGGAAATCAAAAGTCATGAAGATAGGAATCGAGCACACCGATCAACATCAATGTGGGGACCGTTGAAAACGTTACTAAGTTCACCTATCTGGAATGCAAGTGTCGTACGACGGAGATACAGACATCGACATTCGCACACGTATTGCGAAAGCTGCGGTCATGTTTCGAAGACTCCACTATGGGCGACAACCTCCATCCCAAATAACATCAAATTACGTTTGTAATTCTCAATTGTGGTTCCGACGGCCATCTATGCTAGTGAGACATGGAAGATGTCTGCCGGCGCCATCAAGAAGAAAAATGGGTTCCATCTAGGTTGCATGAGACGAATCATGAAAATACGCTAAGTTGACCACGTAACCAATGAGGAATTGCTGCGGCGCAGCAGTACAACGAGCCTGCACGTTATCATCGCCCAACATCGACTTTGGCATGCTGTTTCCATTCTACGGATGCCGTAGCAGAGAATCCCTCGTGATACTATGTCATGGATTCGTCCAAGTGGCAAACGACCCAGAGGTCGTTTCCAGGAACACGTGGCGACGAACACTTGCCAATGACCTTAAATTAATGGATATTTCCAGAGAAGAAGGCGAAGTGTTAGCGCAAAACAGGCGGCGGTGGAGAGAGTTCGTCGCCCGATGTGCACAACAGCACGGGAGGAGCTAAGTCTAAGTCTAAGTAAGATGTAGAGTTTCAAAGCCCTAAAATAACAAAGAAATAAATCGATCCTCAATGAAGGTATAGGAGGCATCAGCGGTCCGGAGCCGCTTAATCTGCCGCATTACCTTCTTCTTTGTTCTCTGATTCCCTGCGCATCTGCACTTTTCATTAACACCACATTTCGCATTCTCGATTGACCCTATGGCGTGGGGACCGTCAGAAAGTCAGAACAACTGGTTGCTCCTATAAATACAATCAGTGTGAAGTTAAAATGGTCAGGAAAAATCCTGACGGCCTCTTAAGTGGAATAATTGCTCTAGAATTTCTAAGTGAGTAATTTCATGCACTGGACCGCGATGGACCCGCATTATTTATTTATTTATTTATTTATCTGTACACCAGCAAAGGTGCGCCAACAAAAAAAAAACATCAGTAGCACCACAAGACTACAGTAACTAGAAAATGTGGCCAATCGAAAGGTAAAGATGCGGCGGGCAAAAGGGATTCATCCGTTAGGATAGCCCGATGACACGACCAACCCCAAGGCTAAAGTCCATGTACGAACGCACACCAGCGCGTAAACAGTCGCCACCACCACGTCAGTTGGCCAAGACGCCCTCCTTAAGCAAAATCCTCGGTAGCTGCCGGCACTTCGGCACACAGGTACGCCAACTCCCTGTGGAACCGACAGCTAGGTGATGGTAAATGTGGAAGCAAAAGTGCGCTGACACGAACAAGTGGCCAAGGCAGAGCCGAACTCAATAAGACAGGCCGTTCCAAAGAAAAAAAAAAACGAAAGAAAGAGACCCACTGCACCGCGTCACCTTCGATACGCCAGACAAAAGTACGAAAGAACAATGAGAATGCTGTGTCGAGAACATTGTGGTGCCTAGCATAACGAACAGCGAATTAACGGAGCAAAAAAATGAAAGAAAAACCAACTCAAAAAAAAACAGCTAACAAGACAACTATGTGGGATAAAAGACAAATGGATTCAAATAGAAAGTTCTAGAGAACACACTAAAACGACGACCCAAACATGATGCTAGAAGGTAGGAGACGCAGAGCTGAAAAAAAAAATCCATCACAAGCTCAAAATGTAGGCTGAAACTAACTAAAATGCAAGCCAAAGCCAGAAGAAGCCGGAGGTGTAACCAGCGAAACATAAGTGTTTATAAGAGAACAGAAGCAGGAGCAGACATGCTTATCTGAAAAGAATGGAAAGTAGTTAGGGGATATCGATATTCAGACACTGGAGTAAATTTAGGTTCTTTAGCTTATTTTTGAAGTTAGTACTGTTGCTAGATTGCAGTAATGCAGGCGGCAGCTTTTGGAACCACCTGGCAGTACGACAGAAAAAAGAGTAGAACATTTGGCTGTGATGTATTCTATGGATTCTACGGTAATGCAGATTAAACCCACCACATCGCACCGAAGTAGGCCTGAATATCCAATATTTACTTGCACGTAAATTAATCTCCTTACGTAGTATGCGGAAGCCAAAAACTAAGTCAGCGAGAACACGCCTGTATTTCAAAGAATGCATTCTGAGAAGCCTTAGTCTATCAGAGTAGCTTGGTAAACTAGTAGAATAACCTAAACTACGCTGGAATAGTAGCCTGGTGAACGTTTTCTGCACTCGCTCTAATTTTTCTACATCTTTCTTGAGAATAGGATTCCAAGCTTGACAACTATACTCTACATGAGGAAGAACGTAAGCATAGTACAAGCGCTTCAACACATTAACATTGCTGCTGTAAACATTCCGAAAAATTGTAAACATAACGGCATAGGCTTTTTTAGTGATGTGTTGTATATGATCTGAGAATTTCAAGTTCTGGTCCACAATAACGCCGAGATCTTTAGCTGAATTACAAATATGAAGAGTGGTACCGCCGATGTCGTAGGTACGAGCAATGCCGGGTCCTAAGTGCATGACAAAGCATTTGTCAAGATTAATTGGCAGCTCCCATAGCGAAGCCCACTCAAACAAGTTTGAGAGAGACGTGCTCAAGGCATTGTGCACTTCATCGGAATTCACACTGGAATAGAATCCATAGATTTTTATATCGTCCGCGTACATCTGTACTCTCACATCTGGGGAAGTTTTAAGTACATAAGGAAGCTCGAGTGTGTAGATGAGAAATAAGAGAGGGGAAAGGACCCCCCCTTGGGGGACACCACTCGAACATAGATATCTATCAGAAAACTCACAACCAACTTTGACGGTCATGTACCTATCAGCAAGGTAAGAGGAGAACCACTCAAGCAGCTTTCCGCGAATACCAAGATATTCAAGCTTCGCGAGAAGTTTCACGTGAGAGACTTTATCAAACGCCTTGGAGAGATCAATATATATTATATCAACTGACATTCCACGATTCAGTGCAGAGTTCCAGTCATAGAGGCTATCCACTATATTGGTAGTAGTTGAAGCCCCTGAAAGAAATCCGTGCTGCTCCATAGGAACAACATGGAATCTATCAAGCCATGAGGAAACTTTATCACGGATCATTTTTTCCATGATTTTAGATGAAGCGGGCGTTAAGCTGATTGGGCGAAAGTCAGACACTGAATGAGCATCATTGCGTTTGGGGATAGCAGTGACAATGGCTTCTTTCCAGATTAATGGTACCTCACCCCGTGACATGGATAAGTTAAAGATATAAGAGAGAGGCTTAGCTAGGGAAGCTGCACACTTGTAGTACACTATCTGGGGGATGCCACCATACGACTCGGACAGTGATGGCTTAAGTTGCTGCAGATACCTAAAGACATCGGAAGGTTGGAAGTAAACTTCTTTGCAAGAGAAAGGGATCGGCGTTATTGCATTGCCATTGAATGCAGCAAAATTAGTACAACTCGAACTGTTAGCATGGAAAACACTAGCGAAAAATTCAGCAAGAGCATCTGATTTCTGCTTATCTGTCAGGCATGGGATAAGAGACATATCAAACATAGTAGGTAACCGCGCGCTAGACTTCAATTTCTGATGAATGTACAGGAATAAATGCTTCGCTGAGGAAGTAGAAGTCAAGCGGCGCTCTCTGTATGCCAGATATCTTTTTAGGTGATAATTTATGTCAGAGCATACTTTCTTGTAGAGAGGAGAAGATAAAGGATCATTGCTCAGGCGGAAAATCCGCTCTTTCTGGGCCAACAAAGCAGCAATGTGGGGAGGATATACCAATTTGGAGAAACGTCGAACAGTGAGCGGAACAAATCGTGCTAGTACACCATACACGGTTCTACAAAAACAGCGGTATACGTCAGTTGTAGTAGAACAGTCTTCAAAAAGTGAAATCCAATTCAGTTCCGCGAAACAGTCATTCATAGCTCGGTAGTCAACTTCAAGGAAATTAGGTTTTGGGACACTGAAGGAGTTGGGATGCTCGAACCTGACAGCAAAACGAACTACGGCATGATCTGAAGTAGCGAAAGGTGGGAGAACGGATACGGACATTACAAAGATCTCTGTGACGGAACGTGAAATCTCGCGAGCAGTGCGCGAAGACACGAGTCTCCGAATGGATGAGGAAGCGGACTTGAATGAGATGTCTTCTTCAAATAGGTCAACTCCGGCATGAATAGGCCTCGGGTCGCCCGCTAATTCTGCAGCAATCCCCCTGGTCGGCCGATGGTTCGTTATCATGCTCTCGGGTCGCCCGATGCTTTATTTAATGCTGTTGGGTCACCCGGTAACTGGCCACGCCCACAAATTAGGCAAACGTGTGGCCCGGTTGGGCTGATTTGGTCGCCGGGCAGCCCAGTGCTATGGCCTGGGTAGATCCTTGCGGACGATAAATGCCTACCTCTTCAAAAGCTGAGGTTAGATTTGTAGCCATTCCAAATAAGCAGTTAAGCATGATAAATTGACGTTCATCACTGCCACCAACCTACAGAAAAAAATTGATTGAAACAGCTGATCATTGACAATTCAGAGCTTTCTAAGCATATTGCGAAAATGTAATTATATGCCTGGTTGAAAGGGTGGACCATAAAAATGTCGTCATGCGAAATCAGAAGTTATGCAACTTTTTGTGGTTCTCAAGAGTTATTTGGAAGTCAAGCCTTTTTTATTTCACGACGGTCTATGTTGTGAGCAGGAGCAAGTCACCAAAACTTCTTGTGGAATATGTGGAGAAGCCTTCTGCACCAAAAATCCATCTTTCAAGTCCTGTTGCAAATTTTACTTTTTGGAAGAAGAGATCACAGTTCTGGACTCACTCTAACCACGTCGTTACCGAGAACGCCGCTTGCAACGCCGCCATATTTCCTGAGAGTCCATCGTTTGTCGGTTTTCACGAACGAGCTCGACATTGAAGGCATGAATTTATTTTTGTTCTCGCACGCAATTCTGAAAGAAATGCAAAAACGACACCTCTACATAAAAATATTGCGGAAAACTGCGATTCATAACGGGAGTCTTCTGAAATATTAGGTTGTCGGGAAATGACTGAGACATTCCAGATTTTTACCACTTTTTGAACTTTTTCTTTTCAATTAGGAAACCTCGGGACGTGTTGTGGGCACAATGTATACCCATCACCTTAGGCCACCCTTCAGGGTCAGGCTTGTCTCAACAGGTTCAGAAATCAAGAAGCCACAGGTCGAAGAATCCATCAGTCAATGCTCAAAAATCCTCAAAGTTGGCGGAGTATTGCTTCACCAAGGAGTGCCTGAGCGACCGAAAGAGTATGACAGAGTTGTCCATGCCTGCTCCTCCTGCTAAGGATGAGTCGACAAAGCCATATGAGGGTGATTTTTGTGCACCAAAACGTGCACTTCGACAAGTCGATGTCTCTTTTCCCCATATTTGCAGGTCATTGCCCTGAATTGATTATTGCAAAAGGTGTTGTTGTCCATCACGTTGCGTGCCAGCAACTCCGACGGAGCATGTCTTGCTCCTAAGTTCAGGAGGTCGCATAATTGGTAAATGTCTTCGAGAAGACATATCTCTCGAAACGAAATACCAGAACCGACGGTTCATGGTTGCATAACTGACGAGCATCGGGCAAAATGCCATGATGGTATAGTCACTCCTCTTGCTATCACTGGCACGCAACAGAAGCTCGTGAAAGAAAATCACTTGAATCAATTGCCCGTGCCTTTGCTAAATTTGCTCCTACTTGCACCATGGCAAATTGCTCCTACTTGCACCATGGCGTAACGCTACGTCATGTCATACCCATGGTGTAATTGCTCAGGGGCCAGACTATCATATACTCACATATCCTGAGCCCAAGCCATGTGTGAGGGACGCAAGGGAAAATTTTCAATGGAGTGTCTCAATCATTTCCCGACAACCTAATACAAAATAACTGCATTCGTGAGTAGCCTACAAAGCGCAAAAATGATTTCTAAAGGATGCGGCATGAATACTGTGTCAAATTTATGCTTGTTCTATTCTAGTTGAAGTAAAGCTTTACACAATGTATTTCTCCTTTAATATTGTCGCCCCTTTTTCTGTACTACCTCCACGTTGCATAGCCTCACATCAACGTTCCACGTTATAATTCGTCCGAATTCGAGAAGATCTGAGATTCCCGTATGAAGCCCAACTGTACCACTGCCGCTATAATCCTCGAGGACTGTAACACTGCGTTGCCGTCGCCGGCGACTGTGAGGCCGATGCACATCGATTGTCAGCGGCGGCCGCCGTTGTCAACATCAGCGGCCGCCGTCGCTGGCGACCCACAGTGGGCAATTTCGAGCATCTAGCCGATCAAAATTATTTTCTGGAAAGCCGATGGATAAAATGCCTTACTTTTCAGTAGATATACTCTGTTTACTCTGCTGCTTCTAAGCACTGCACAGGACCTGTGAAAGCCAAGGTTTTAGGGCAGTATCCATTATTTCTAAAATAGAGCCAATGAGTGCAAAATCATGTACTGAGGACTAATTTTTCACGCAGCTGCTGGGCCACACAAACTGAAACCTTTAAGCGTTTCTGCAAACAAATAAGCCCCTGCAACATGTATATGCGTTACAATTTCGAGTTTGTAAAAATTTCCAATTGAAGGGGGTGGCGAGAACTCATGTAGTAAACTGCTAGACATTTTATGAGGTTTCACAATCAAGAAATCTGTAATTCAAGTGCGTTGCTCATTTGAATAGCCTATTCAGTCATGGAATGTCAATTTACGTAGAAATCTTATAAGCCTCAAGAAATGCGGCAGGATTTGTTAAGGTTGGGCTTGATGAAGGTGGTAGCCTGCAGGGTGGGTCACCACAGGATGTCTTTCAAGACGATGTTATTCCATTCTTAACTGGGATTTTCTTCACCAAATTTCCTATTTATATTATTTTTTCTCTGAGTCGTCTCCACTTCCCCGATTTCAATGCTTTTTTGTCCAAATTGTAACCTCAAAAGTGGAGCTTTGCCTTTCCTCACTTGCTCTCATCATGTGCGCTATAGGTAGGAGTCTAACGGATCTTAGGTGTTGCTCACAAGGAAAGTGCAAGAGGCCAGGCTGACAGATCGAAATGAAACCTATCTGGCTTGAATCCTTGCTTGACAAGGTCCCCCAACATATATTTCATTTTTGCCCAACATGCTAAAAAAGCAGATATGGCTGAGTGGTGAAGGTGCTGAACTGTTAAGCAGAGGGTCGAGGGTTCGGATCCCGTCATATGTATCCGTTTTGCAATTTTGTTTTTTGATTCTTTCTATGTTGTTAAAATTAGATTTGAAAGATTAGTACATAAAACCTATCATTATTATGGTCTAATGCAGGTGGTTGTGCGTTGGGCTGGGTTCTGATTCGTGATTGTCCTCTACAACTTAAAATCTTGTCAATAAGGATAGGTTTTATGTTCTAATCCTTTAAAGTTAATTTCAACGACGAAGAAGGATTAAAAAACAAAAATGCAAAACGGATACACATGACGGGATCCGAACCCTCGACCCTCTGCCTAACAGTTCAGCACCTTCACCACTCGGCCATATCTGTTTTTTAGCACGATGGGCAAAAATGAAATATATGCTGAAGGACCTTGTCAAACAAGGATTCAAGCCAGATAGGTTTCATTCCGATCTGCCAGCCTGGCCTCTTGCACTTCCCTTGTCAGATGAACCAGGTGACTCATAACAGTTTTTCGTACCTATACCTGCAATGACATTCTGGAAACAGAACTCTTTGCGGAGCTGCAACCCCATTTCCTAGAAAAATATCGAAGCTATCTGTCCTAGAGAGTAGCGGTTTCGGCCTACATATAAGTGTTTTCTGTAGAGGTTCGCAGGCGGTCGCAAATATAACACACATGCTCGTATACAGGAAGATTATTGCTAGTCTCTACACATATTTTTTAAGCGGAATCTCGTGGAACTTTTTTTTAGATCTAACCGAAAACGCGAATGGGTCAAGTGCTTAGTCGCTCATTTCTCGGTAAAGGTTAAGATTACTTCCATATGCCTGAAAAATATGATTATTAGGAAATACGAAATCTTGTTCCAAGATCTATTGAAAGATTCCCAAAGGGGAAATTCAGACGATAATACAGCCGACAGAGACAACTTATGAAGTGCTCATCTGTTTTACGTGGACGATGTTGGATTTATATGCTATCTTTTCGTTACCTAATCATGCCCTGCCAGGTGATCGGTCGCGAAAAAAACACTTATATCGTGTGCGCGGACTATCAGCGAATGCTTTGAGGCAGTAATCACGACTTGCTACGGTAGCTCGAAAAATACATTTTGAGCGGCTAGATGTGCGAAATTGCTCACTGTGCGACGGCGGCGCAGGGTGCTATACTCCTCGAGGAGTATAACGGCTACCTACAATCATGCTTCTTGATCGACTATATCCCAGAGCAACGTCACTGCGCCACCCAATTCATCGTATGATACTGTGCTATTGAAGGGTTGTTCTCACCCACATATAACGCAGATGTCGCAGTTCCATGTATCTGGAAGATCACGGATTTATTGCCAAATTGCAACGATGGAGCTCAGATTCCCACAGAACCATGAGCTTTGCAGACAACTATTAGTCATTGATCAGCAAAAATGTACAGATAGAATCAAGCGTGTGTTGATAAATTATCAAGAGGAAATCATAAAGGGGCGGACAAAAGAGAGGGGGGGGGGGTCGTTAACACATTCGCGACAATGTGCTCAACCGGTTGAGCACGCATGGTGCGACGTGTGGGACCGCGTGCTCAACCGGGTGAGCACGCCCTTTTCGCAGTTATATTTTTGTGAAGCAATCTTCATGAGCAAACTTCTATACAGTAGTATACTAATAAATGTTCAAGTGATCTATGCACGCGATGGGCAGAGCAAACATCTTCTCATACTTCTTTAATGCGTGGTTGAAACTGACAAGTAAAAGAACAATTTATATGAAGATTAACACACTNCATGAGCAAACTTCTATACAGTAGTATACTAATAAATGTTCAAGTGATCTATGCACGCGATGGGCAGAGCAAACATCTTCTCATACTTCTTTAATGCGTGGTTGAAACTGACAAGTAAAAGAACAATTTATATGAAGATTAACACACTTACTTGCTACCTCTCATGCAGGTGAACTTCTTAAGTTAGCTTAAAGCTCGTGCATATCTGCGTTTTGGTTCGTCTTTTGCATTCTCGGAGTATTATGCAGCAGAGGAAAAATTCCTACCGTGTGGGACCACGTGCTCAAGCGGTTGAGCACGGGTCCTACTTGTGCAAAAGCGCGTGTGTCCCACGTGACACACCATGCCAAAGGCGTAAGGTCGCGAATGTGTTAAAGGGTGTCATATTCCTTGACCATATTTGTGCGCACGTCATACCAGTCCTGGGCATTACTAGAAACCGATTGAGAGTTATTCTATGAAGCCTACTCAGCTGTGCTTTTCCTCCAAGTTACAGCTCTCTACGTTGAATAGGAAAGATTCTGCACGGAAATTAGTGAAGTGAGGTTTTCTTGATAAAAACGGCCTTTTTTACGTGTTTTTGTCGATAGAATCGAACAAGAAGGAAGGATAACTGCGGAGAAATGAACCATATAAGCTGAGAACGCAAACCCTTTACTGATTGAAATTGCAGAAAACTTGGCAAGTCAATTGACTAGATCTCCTGTTATTTATGTTCATTCACAACCATGCCTATGAGAAAGTCGAAATTTTAGGTGAAAATTTTGGAAAGTTTGTATTGCCAGTCCCACCCAATCCTGCGAGCCGAGAGACAGCTATTCTGTGGAACTCATCCAGCTGTCTTCTACCCTCAAGTTTCAATTCTCCAAGTTTGAGAGAAAAGATTCAGCACAGGAAATACGGAGATGAGGATTCGTCGATAAAAATGGCCTTTTTTGCATGTTCTTATCGACAGAGTTGAATCGTAATGGAAGCAGTTGCGGAAAAAGGATCTATATAGTCTGAAAGCGCAAACCTTCGACTATTTGAAACTGACAATAAATCCGCACCTCAGTGGGCTACATTTCCTGCCATTCATGCACATCTACAACCATGCCTCTCAGCGAGCCAAAATTTTAGGTAATCATTTTTGTCCGTTCAGACTGCCAGTCTTACTCAGTCCTGCAACCAAATAAAAAGTCATTTCGTTCAGTACGTTCGATTTCGATGAGTCCCTTGCAAGTGTTCGTCATTTTACGTCGTGCAAAAATTTTGGCCCCGGAGGGGATTGAACCTCGGCCCATGCAGATGGTGTATATCGATGTCTTTCGCGATGAATTTCAGGGTAATCGCTTCAATAATTCAGAACATGCTGGCTCGAAACTATATTAGCTTACTGCGCACATTTTTACGTTCTGTAAAAAATTGGCCTCAGAGAGGACCGAACCCTTGACCGTGTAGGCGTTGGCGAAGGTGATAGAAGAGCTAAACGAACAGTCTTCTGTTTAAAGGCGTTCCGGAAAGAATTCAGTTTTGCTGTTTTCTTGCGGAACATTGACGGTTTATCACAGATAATAGCTCCTATGCGAGAAGGGGAGAGTGGGCCGTACCTTTGCCGGTTAAAGGGGGGGGGTTCACTTTTTATCATCACCACGCTTTACCCAGGGATAAAATGTGCACCACGGGGCGCTATAGCAGGAGTGAAGGCAGAATTTAGTAACACTGCTCACGAGGGAAGGATACTATGGGGGCCCAGCCAATCCTAGTAATATGTCCACTATCATACGCAGTTTCTGACGCTGATTCCAAATCTGTACCCATTACCTGCTGCGGGGTTCCCCGTTTTGAGTTCCAGCGATTTTTCTCCGTTTTTGCTGTGAAAAACGAGGCTTGTGATACTCCTGGGTGAGAAAGATAGCTGGAGAGATTTCACAGGGAAAGGGGGAGCAGAGTGGGTGGAAATGGCGGTGAAGAAGGCAGGCAATATGGAAAAATTCTCAAATATCGTATGGGAAGAGGCTTCGTAGAGCACGGTAAAACAGCACCAACCACATCGGCTGTGGTGCAGTGGCAAGTCTCTCGTTCATTGGGAAGAAGGTGAAGGGTTCGAATCCTGTTAGGAGAAGTGTTTTTGCACTTTTTCATTCATTTTTATATCATGTCAAAAAATGATTTTGAATACTGCCACGGCATCTTCTTCACTTACAACCAGGTATTACGGAATTTTAAGCGCAATTCGTGTGATATTTTTATTCCTTAATTTTCACAGCACTTCGAGAGGTACCTGCTTATGGATTCTTCTGCTCGAAAAACGAAACGTAGAATCGCATGTACACATTTGATAGCATGGTGCACAATGTGCAAAATGCCAAGCTTTTTGCACATTGCCCTTGCAGAAACCAAGTTCCTCTTCATTCGCCGACCACTTTGTGGGAAACTGCTTTGTTCCAATCACTCCGTATAATCTTACCATATAAACACACCAAACATTATAATTCGTTTTTTTAGCCCAAAAAAAACCCGTGAACGGTTTCCATACAGCGCTGTAAAAATTTGGTTTTGAAAATTTTCCGCAAATGTTTCCTAACACTTAAAAATTCCAAATCATAAAAGGGAAGCTAATGTGACAGTACTGGAAGTTTGTGTCAATGAAATTTTGCATTGAATAAGAAAATGCGCCTTGTACACCCAGGATAGAGAAAAGTGCCTTGTACACCCAGGATCGAACCAGGGGACATTTAGCTATGGAACGAGACGCTTACCACTGCGCCACAACTCACCTGAACCAAATGCTTTAGACATCCTCGAAAAGTGTCGCGCTGCAGATCTGTGTAGGAAAACCGCTGTAACTCTTCATACAGGGCACCGCAGCAGATAAGGAAAACGGATTCGTAATCAGCATCAAAAACTGTATCTGATGACGTGCATCTCGTTACGAATCGCTGGGCCCCCCTAGTATCCTTCCCTGGTCAGGATCCCCGTAAAACACTGACACCTTAGAATGTGACTGTACTGTTCAACGCAGAGCAGAGCCTCGTCATTGGGAGCTGTTCAATGCATGCGCATTTCTCAGAGATACCCGATGCTCCACGGATCTCCCTCATAGAGGGATCACAGCCGGTTAGTCGCGAAGGCTACGTGGCGCGACCCCAGGTGGCGGATAGGGGGTTAATCGCGGACCAAACGCGACCTTGTACCTGCCCTGAGACGCGGGAGGATTCAGGGGATGGACTCCCTGTTTCTGCAGTATCGGAACGATTTATACTTTCTGTCAGCGCGTGAGTATGTT
>JARK01000615.1:0-11069 GCA_000688135.1 Ancylostoma ceylanicum
CCCCCCTCCTGCCTACTGGCTAGCAACTCTTGCCCTCCACTTTTGAGTTTGGTGCGCAGGTGTCATGCGGGGAGAAACATTGTTGGGCTGCGCTTCAAGCCATCAATTGGTTGGAAAGAGAAATTTGATGAACTGACCTTTCTAAGGTGTATGTATCTGCTCTTCTCTATCAGAGAAATTGTAGTGTGTTTTTCAGCGACGACAGGATCGTTGTCATACATGTACAAGTCGAATTTCTCAGATCTACTAACTGTAGGCATAAGTGAAAAATCCGTTCTGTTTGTTTGTTTACTTTGCAGCGAGGACATAGAAGCTTCCATTTTCTGAAAATTGAAGTGATTATTGCATTGAATTGCTTCGTAGAATTGCTTGCCCCATTTTCAATGTTCGCAGGATATCAAGATCAGTGGGAGATATATCACTTTGAAAAGATTCGTGTGTGTAAGGTAGAAAAATCTTCTTCTCACTAACTTTGCTATTCACTTCCTGCAGCGCAGAGAAAGGAACAAGCCATTTCATGTTGATCTTCTTTTCTTGAATGGCCTTTTGCCTGAAACCTCAGCAATCGTTAGAAATTCTTTTACTGCTCATCATACCACTCCTCACACCTCCAGAAGTGAAAACCGAGTAGAACGAGTAAGAAAATTACTAGGACCACCACAACAGCAACAGATATTACAGCGGCAAGATTCTTTGTAAAGAAGTTGTTGCATTTTTCACCTGAAAATTCTTTCAATTCCTCAGTGTTTCATCACTATGAATATGCACATATGAAAATTACAAAAGGAAACGTACCCTCGAATCCGCACACCGGGACAGCTAATGGCTTTTTTCCACCATAATGTGCCCATAACACGTCAGCATTACTGACAAATTCTGTTATATTCTGGAAAGGCAATTTTCTACTGAAATTCACTTGAAACTTTTATACCCACTTACAAGTGCTCTCATGCACTAGGTTGCTGTTCTCAATGATAAGCTGTGAACAGAACCTTTAATGGGGTTCTGGCTTATAAAGTTAGCTATACACACATGCTCGGACAGAGTTGCAAGGTAAGGACAGGAATGACACTGCACTCAGAATCACATAGAAAATCTCACGATAACAGATCTAAATGCGATTAATGAGAGAAAATGAGTCTGAGTGATTATGCCAAAATGTTCAGGATAATATTGGGTTGTTGGGCAGGTTCTGTCCAGAAGCTTTTATCTCTTCTCCATTCTATCACACATTCCTGACATTCAATAAATTTTTCAACCGGAGGTACACTATATTCGTCAGCTGGACTATCCACTACTTTCCTCCAGCTGATGATTCTGTTCCCTCAGGGCTGCACGCACGAAGAGTTCGCAACTCTCAACTCAACATCAATATTTTTGAAAAAAAAAACACTCTTTCTTTGGCAAGGAAGCCTCGGGGAGGCAGATCAAACTACAGGTAAGGAAAACAAGGTCAGCATAATAGGATACCAGCCTGGTCGTCCGGCTGACGCCGGACTCCCAGGCTTCTTGTGGTGCTCGCTTCGCTCGCATTGTTTCAGTATGGCACATTCCCCACACCACGTCATCCACTCCTCACCCCATAGGTATTCATGTTTTTCGTATCTTCCCATTTCTCGGCGTCAAAGCACCCATTCCATGGCTGCAGACAGGCCGACTAACTTTTCCTACTCCACATTCAGATGAAGAGAGAAGCTAGCACACGATAGAGGCACTACTGCACTCTATTAGTTAGCGTTTACTTACTATATGTAGTTGGACGCAGAGGGACGCGACTCAGCAATGGAAGCGGACCGGATCGATAGCATATTTCTGAACTTCTGGGTAACAGGGCACTTCTCCACAGCATTGGATCCCTATCCAGGCGTTTCTCGACTTTTGCACGCCGGCCCACCCTTATCACACCATGGTACTCAGCTCCAGGTGTTTCCCCACTTTGGGCGCCGGTGCACCCTTATCACATCGTTTGACTCAACTCCAGACGTTTACCCACTTTCTGACGCCGGCGCACCCTTATCACACTGTGGGACCCAACTCCGGACGTTTACCCACTTTTGGGCGCTGGCGCACCCTTATCACACCGTGGGACCCAACTCCAGACGTTTACCCACTTTCTGATGCCGGCGCACCCTTATCACACCGTGGGACCTAACTCCAGGCGTTTCCCCACTTTTGGGCACCGGCGCACCGTTATCACACCGTGGGACCCAACTCCATTCATCCATCCTCTCTCCCGCCCTTGTTTTTCCTCCGCTTATCTCTGAAACATACCCACCCGCATCCTATCTTGTGTATGACCTGATAAACGCAGACCAATAAACACCAACTCTCATTCATTTTCACTGTGGTGTAAACAACTGCTGGTCTTCCTAGCGACGGAAAGGGGACAGAAACACCTGTCAATCGAGGTAGAAATCAAAATTTGCAACATTTTCGTACATAAGTCGACGCGCTGAACACAATGGTTTAGTTCATTTTTGACAACATTGGCTGGTTCTCGTGCACACGCACACACAAGAACTGCCAATTAAGTAATGGTAGGATTCGGATTACCACTCCACGTACCGGCTCTACTTGTTCAAGTTAGGCGGTCCTCCATGTCTTCTGTTTCTCTGTCACCACTCTGGGCAGTTTCTATTAGGTTTTTGCGAAAGTTTCCCGCCACTTAATTTCGCGTATTGCCCAATTTTTCAGGACTGTTCTGGATTTTTCTTCCAAAACATTTATATAGGCAGGTCAATGGCCTACCCATACCCAATTTGCCCTACCATTTCGTTGCGATTATGACAGGAAAATCGTCGTTGATGACAAGCATGTTCTGCTGCTTTTCCTTGTAGAGCTCAGGAAACACAGCAACGCAAGCAATGCTGCAACAAACACATGTTTTATGATAGACCTTTACTCTACCTTTTAGCATACAGTGAGGATTTGAAGACAAGAAGGATCGTAAGATCAAAGACTGCAGCCGGGATTTGAGACAAACCACGATCTGGCTGGTAGATTGAGGTGCAGGACAAGCTCTTCCTGGAGCTCATTGGTGAGAATCTGTGGCGTGATATATCCGCGAGCGAGTAGAGTAACCCCAGGGCTATCACGGTACTATAGAATTACTATATTAAATACGGGTCTATAGCTTTACATATAGTGTGCCACAATTTTCAGATCTTTTGACATACTTTCGCTTGTTTACCAGTTGTGAAAAGTGGGCTCTTCATGTTACGCAACAACGTGGGGAAATGTGGGTGGATCGGTAACCTTGGATTCCATCGCCAAAACGAGAACTACCTCCTTAGAAGACATGTGCAATGTTTGGTGGAATTGCGAGTGAACAACTCGTTCAGGGCTGCTGCCAACAAGCCCTACTGTGACGGCAACAGTTCTCGTATATAATGGTGGCAAACATAGTATAGAGTAATTGTCGGTTGCATTAGAGAAGAAAAATTAGTCTGAAAAAGAAGCCTGAAAATGGCGGGAAACTTTCGCTACTACCTAATAGAACTGGCTTACTTTTATGGTAGTCATGACTGTCCACCCTCACGACGCAACTCGCACTGCAAGACAATACCATGCTTGAGACGTGAAGTCGTTCATAACGTATTAGGTTGCCCCGAAATAAATGGCCGCAATCTACTAATGAATATTTGGAAGTTCATAAAACAATTAATTTAGGAGCTAGATAGGCAAACTTTGAACGGTTATAAAGAGGAAGACCTGCTCTATCTGTACTCTGAAAGAGCTCTCTCAATCACTCTTCCTTATGGTTTCTGCAGACGACATTGTGCGATGAGGCAAAACATGGTTTTTGGGTTCTCTCATTTTTTAGACTATTTTGCCGCCCTATTAGGACAAAAGCCGGATTTGGTGTTGGCTCTGCATTTGGCCAGGTAGTCGTGTTGTGAGCACACAGAAGCTATGACTAGAGGAGCATTTCTGGAACGGTACGAGTTTCCAACTTTGAACAGGTGATGGTCATGAAAGTTCTCAGAAACGGTAGCATAGTTCTGGAGGCGAGGCGAGAATTCTGAATTACTCCATAAAAATCTTACAAGTTAGGTTGGATGCAACTGAATCAATAGCCACTCAGTCTTCTTGGCAACTAAATATGGCGCAAGTGCAGGTTCGAACAGAGCATCGCCGGTCAGTGCTTAACTTGCGGCACCATCTACTTTAATCTCTTTAATAAACACTATCGCGGAATTTTCCGGAAAAGTGGGCTACTTTTAGTGATGAGCGGACATTGGTTAATAAAATGGAGTTTTGTCCTGCTTATATCGCTGGGGAAGATCTGAAAATATTCAAAAAATCTCGACATTTCAGAAAAGTGTAATTTTTCCTGATAGATGAATTTCTGCTCGAGGTGTTCAACAGCAGCTGGACCAGGCGAAAAGTAGAATTTACCAAATACCTTGCCCGTTACCATTTTGGCCTCTACCGCAAGATTCGGTAGAGAACGCCTCGGTTTTGGTGAGCCGAAGAAGTGCACTCCCACTGGCGGGATGGGCAAATCCACACAGGTTCATACCCAACCAAGCAAAATTTTTCTGAGTCAAGCTCTGGATGTCTCCTTGTGGAAGTGTGTTGGCCACACCTTTGCCTGATAGGATATCCTTTTAAACCTGCAGTAAAACCGCTTTCCTTCTAGAAAATTCATATGAATCAATGTGTACTGAAAATTGACCTTTCGCACTTTCTTGACTCCAGTGATTTAAGCTTTTCTCTTTCTACAAATTTTACTCTACTGCAAAAATCTTCTTAAAATTCTGATCATAATACTTTTTATTTCAAAGGAAAAGCTCAAGTTTGAACGGAGTTACGCGCATTTGAACGCGCACCTCCAAAACGGTCATTATTTTTAAACAACCTAATAGTTCCCCGTAGCAACCTATATCTCCACCCTTGCAGGAAATACATGATGGCGAAAAATTACGTGCGCGTGACATTTGACACTGTTTTATTTGTTGTATGAAGCGCTCCTGTTTACTTTTTCTTTCTAAAATACTGTGGAAACATGGAACCAAAACAACAATTCACCTCTTGCAGACCAAAATCAGCTCTTTTTTGATGAGGGATTTGCGGCCTGCCAATAACCCGGATCTGAATCCATTGGACTTTTCTGTCTGGGGATTTATGGAAGAGCAACTTAGGAGTTGAAATATGAAAGACCTGGCGGATTTGCGAAGAGAATTGATCAAAATTTGGAATAATCTAGACGTTAACTACCTCCGCCGCACTATCAATTCCACGAAAGAACGAATTGACGCCTCCATCGAAACTGATGGCGGACATTTCAAAAATTTCATGTAATTATAAAATGTTATGCCTTGCTGTTTTATAAAAAAATTGAGGACATTGAATGTTTGTTGGCAAAAAATAAAATTTGAACGCTTCGTGTCGCGCCGTGCGCGACTCTGCCCCTTGCGGCCGGGTCCCGCCGCGCGCATTGGAGTACTGTGGTTCCCACGCCTGCTCGCGTGCGGACGGCGCGGCGCGGCCGATTTTCGTAGTCAGTCGTCGCTGTGCTGTCACGCCGGACGGTCGGTTCCATCGGTGCTCTCGCGTCGTTCTTGTTCGTGTTCTTGTCGTCGTATATACCAGTACCAGGAGCCGCAGGTCCTCCTCCGGCTTACCATGCCGTGCTCCGCGAGCAATACCAGTTCCCTTCTACCATTATATAAGCTGGCCCTAACACTACCACTGTACCAGTTATTGATCTCCTCGTATTGATTGATGTCGTGTGTTTTATACCATTAAACTATACCAGTATTGTGTTCTGTTGTGTATGTAGTATGTTGCATCATCTCCTTACCAGTACATAATCACCATGTGGGCGGGGCCGGGGTTGGGGGCGCAGCGTAGGGACCTTGTGAGGGAGACGGGAAGACGGGAAGCGGGATCCTAGGTTTCCGGCCGGGTACGTCTGTGGGGATAGGCCGCCGTTAGGTAAGTAGGAAGCGCACTCTCCACGGACGCGGCCAGTCGTGCTCGGGGTCTAACCCAAGCCACTGAACCGCCGACGGACCCTGGGGCACGACACTTCGTATGGCGCACGTATTTTGTCGCCACCCTGTAGATTACCGCAATAATGTGGAGTACTTCGGGACCTTTTTCGCTATTGTGGTGGTAATGTTGCTAACTTCAGTATTCGTCAATATAGCCAACAACAGCTCGAAAAATGATATTTGATACAAACAGTGTGAGACATTGATGGAAAACCAGATTTTTGGCTAGCCCTGTATATTCCTCAGGAAGTAGAAATAGTGATAGCTGAACAAGTTAGCTGCATTTTAGCTATATACGCCTTTTGTAACACGTGTTTTAACAATGTAGAGCACTCAAAAATCATTTAATTTTATCGGGTAGATCAAAATCAGATATTCAGTAATTTGAGTTCAATTTTTTTCTCAGCTATCTTCTACTTCAGAACAGTGTTCACTTGTGAAACAGTGCTCACTGGACTAAATCAGTGAAAATGGTATTTTTGTTGTGTTCTATACACATCAGGGAGGCATCATAAAAATTTTACTCGAAATATAAGCTTTTATGACATAGAATTCTCACCGCCTCGTAGTTGTTGATAGCCACAGTCATAATTTTCACTGGGTTTCCCGCACGATCAATTAGAGAAACGATCAAAGTAGGCACTAGTTGTCCACGGCTATTTATTGTCACTGGTCCCGCAATGCCTGCAAAGTCCTTTCCCGCAAAGTAATACAAATTCAGAAGAAAAGAGGAAAAATAGGGCCGACGTATCTGTGAGCGTTAACTGTTACTCAATTTTTTTACACCCAGATTCAGTTTTGTAGGTGGAGGATCCGCTTCTTATTAGTCTATATGCAAACAAGAAAGTAGCGAATTAATAAAAATCACCTGCAAAGGTCATGCGTGTATTCGAGATTATTTTTGAACCATTCCTCAGTTGCAAGGGATCTTCGGATAAAGTGCGATTGAGGGCTTTTGCGTACAGGAGAATAATGTTATAAAGCTGATATGAGTACTGTGAACCCTGGAATGAAGCAAATTCATATGCATGAGCAGAAAAATGGCATGGTTTCAATAAGGATGCAGGAGTCGCACATCAAAAACAATGATCCAGGCTCTCACTTGCTGATACGCTGGATTTGCACACTCCTGTATGCAGTTGAATGGAGACAGCCTCATTTTCTCCACAACTTTCCTTCGGAAAGCTGCTATGTTTTTGTCTTGAGATCTCAACGTTGATATCTGAAAGAATTCAAGAACTTTGAATTTTATGAATTTTACCCGTGTCTCCGCGTTCGTCTTCCAGATCCGAAATTTTGCGCATTTTATCCTGTCATGAGTAGAACAACCTCAGTTAGTACAAAAAGTGTAGTTTCATATGGGAATGTTTTTGGGAATGTTTTGTTATAGTTATCGTTAGTAGAATTGCTACTAGAAAAGTTAGAAAATACCGCATTTCAAAAGAAGACTGGTGGATTCAATCCAAATATCCAGCTATCGATTATCGACCATATTCTCTCAACATGGTGTTGGAAATGCCCTTCGCCAACTTATCGCCTCTTGCTTCCACGGCTTTCAAGCCGTTAGGGCAACCATTTTACCGCTAAGATGGCAAGGCTGTGTCGGTAGCATAGGGGCATATTTGGATTGCCTTCACCGTTTCTTAATGGAGAAACATTACACAAAACTGTTTCACTCAAAATCAGACTTGCCGTCTTAATACAAAAGATCACAGACAAGGGCTGGGATCGCGTCGCGGTTTTCCTCAGTGTCTCTGCCCAGCAGCCCCGCTACCCCGGTGCAACAGACAACCAGAGTGCTCGCGCCGCGATCCCGACTCTTGTCTACGACCGATTGGAGTTCACTCACTGTATGTGCACTGAATTTCTGTGAGATTTAAGTCAGTATTCTCGGTCGCTGCTGAACATCGTTCTTTGAAAGACATAACAGTTCAAGCTTCAGCGTAAATTTGCGCAGGTTTTTGACAATGGCATAAATACCAATAAAATTACCGAAATAGCCTTCTGATAGGCTGCCATGGCGTCAGCATCTCGGCCGTCCGGAGAGGCAGAAACGTCCTGCCACATTGGAACCAAAGTCCCATTCGAAGTTGAGACTGAATGTGAACGTTCATGAAATGAAATTCATTCCACTGCATCATTGACAAAATCTCCAGCATCTTGCTTCCACTGAGCAAACTTTTTGTCATTGTTGCTTATCAGTTGTTGCTTCAGTCAACTTCGCCGATCATCCCAGAAGATATGTACGAACGTTGCTGCATATACCTCTAAATTTTGGTTGCGCCGTCACTACCCGCACAAACTTTCGGAACTTCCCGGAGCCTGATTTACGATTGCAGTACGATTTTCTGAACCTACAAGGAAGTACGAGGTCACACGTCGATTTTTGCGGGAGTTCCACGGGAGTTCGAATGGAGACGCAAAGTAAAAGAGTAGCCTCGTAACTTCTGCGGAGCTTCACAGTTTTCGGAGGTTGATTTGCTATCGAAGGCACAGAATTCCGGGTAAAGTTCGAGTCATATAAATGTATGACCAGGATTACTCGCAAAACTACGAAAATTCCGAAAGTTTTCATCAAAACGATTTTTTCCGTATTATAATCAAATTCGAAATAATATGGAAACCTAGTGCAGGTACATATGTAGCACAGTAAGAGGGTACACCTGCTTGGAATACTTCTACAAAAACGAAATTATTAGTGGAGTGGTCATTGCTTCGCGATAGAAACACTTCGCTGCGGACTCGTGACCTCATACATTTGATATCGCGAGACTCGGAGACGTTCATCACTCCGTGTTGGTGGGGTTTACCTTATTACTTGAGTTTGGAAGGTCCCATATTGACAGAATTACGTCACTCCTGCTCGATATCGGAACTTCCGCGGAGCCTGTTCGGAACTTCTGCGAAGCCGTCAGGTGACTTACCGTCGGGTCATCCGCCGAAGGTCTAGAGACGGCTCGCGAAAGTTCAGAAAATTTGTCTCGGTATAGTCCGAAATTGCTAACATCGAAGAATAATAACGAATTTATGAAAGTGTTTTTTATGACATTTCATTTGAACCCATGGTAAAGTTCCATAGCAGTGATTTGTAGTACACTTCTTAGAGCCACGTTTCAGGCGCTAATTGAATGTCAGTGCACATCTACGCTCTATAACATGGCAAACTTTTGGGTGGTAAAATGGGGGTGCGAGCTAAACGTCAGAATTCCTTATGAACGTGTTGCCATACGCCTTTTGTTAATCTTTCAACAATAACTAAAAGAGAGATTCATGGCGAATTTTTCGACATACACTTTGCCAATTATTGTTCTCGATAGTTAGTTAGTTTTCTTATTAACTAATATCAAATGTGATGAACAGCCACCGAGAAAACCCAAATTCGCCAGTGCGACGACGATTCCATGTGAGCAGCGCGGTGGCGCCGCGTGCTTTTGGAGGCCGTGGATGGGTTACCGTTATCGACGCCCACTTTAGCATGTGTGTATATTAGTTAGTTAGGTCAAGTAATCTTGGTGATAAAAAACCTCTGTCTCCAACGGTAGTGGCTCTTTCGTAGAGCCACTACTTCAAAAGTTATTTGAAGAGCTTTCTCCTGAAAAGTGTGCTGAGCAACCTGAAAAGTGGCTATTAACATTACAGGAAGGTAACAAAATCTTATACCATAACCTCCACTCTGCGAATTCACGATGATGTAGAGAAATTCATTGTTGATCATGCCGAGATCAAATGCAGCTAACAGAAATCTGCGAACAGTAGCTGGCTCTGAGAAGCACATTGCAATTACTGAAACCATCGAGCAGTATCGTATATGCATAACAATTGTAAGAGGATCCACTAACTTCTTGCTACAACTCGTGTTCTCGAAAGTGCCGATTTTAGCGCTTCAGGATTCGGATCAGGAATAAATGCAGTTTTGGATGTGAATATCGTGCCCATTCGATAAACAACTTTCTAAAAACAAGTTGGGATTATTGAAAAGATGAATGATTATGAGAGCCAGCCATTCACAGAATACAACAAACTTTCTTAAGGCTTCCGATGGCTGACGCCTAAAACTTCCAGATACAGCCATCTACATCTAGCATCCGGCGAAAAAAAAACGCTAAGTGAATGATCATTCCCACCTAACGAAATATCACATCTAATGGAGCTCTGTACCTTTTGATCTATTTTGGCGTAGTTAATCTCAGACAAAATAATTCGGCGTTTTGAACATGAAGGCATAAGCCTTCGGTGTCTTTCGCATGTACAGTTTCAACTCTACAAGCATCATAAAGATTCGAACTCCAAGGCTTCACGCCAGGTCAAGATTTACGTTAAAAAAGTTATGGAGGAAAGTTGAAAAGCCTATATAATTTTATCCGGCACTGTATACATGACAGGAATCACGACAAATTCCTCATGACGATTCACAGTTGAGTTCACAATTGAGTTTTCTTTTCAGTTGATGTAGTTAGTTATTTTGGAATGAGGCACAAATGATGGACTTTTGATAGAAATTAGAGTCTTCGACAAAAACGTACCGCAAGATCAGTGTTGATATCGGCACATTTCGCTCCTCCGTAAATGTATGCGAACTGATTCCAACCAAAATGATCTACCACATTAGCGAGCGCAACAGCATAGCTACAATGGAATATGTTAGTGAACCTAGAAGATTGCTGCAACAAGCTGAAAATTTTCTCAACCCAAGCACTTTCTAATGTGTGCCCAAGGTGAAGTATGTGGGGAATTGAGAGACAAACTCATGACAATAGAAAGGAGTTGAGTTCCAGTACGAACAAGTGGTTTGCGTTAGAGAAGTGGGGAAGAGCTGGTGGGAGCGCATGAACTCATAAAAAATAGCGAATGTGCATTAAATAAGGGGAACAGAAAATCAACTTGAAACAAGGAAGTTGCTTGCTTATATGCGCTGTTTTGGATTAAATCTTTTAAACCAAATAACCCTGCAAAGGTTCCGAAACGACTAGCAAATGATTTTCAAACTATCTATGAGTTTCCCTCGGGAACTGCGCTCCCAGGAGTGAATTAATCGAAAGGGGACTAGCCCCAGCCCCCCCCCCCCCCCCC
>JARK01000615.1:11277-23285 GCA_000688135.1 Ancylostoma ceylanicum
CCCCGACTCCGCCCAATGGCTCCTCCAAAGCCGGGTATCGAAAACAGAGGTTTTGGGTGGTTTTGAACGGAATCACCTATACCATTCTGATCAGCAGTCACTGGAGATTCATCTGATGCGGAAATCTCAAAAACGATTCTGAGGTAGGACTGTGCCTTTAGAGGAGCTAAAACATCAAATGAACTAGTCCCTTTTGCTAATTTTCAGTCAGGAGTGGGTGCAAACCAAATGCTTCATTTGTCTTTACGGATATTGCACCTTCCAGTAGGTGTGTGCAAAAGGTTCCGAGCATTCGGTGGCATTTCACTGTTTGACGTCATTTCGTTTCATTTTCATTGTTTTCATCTTTGTTACTATTGTTATACTCTGCACTGGTTTTCATGTTTGCTGGTTGCTCAAAACATCTGCTACGCAATTCACTATCGGCGCTAAGATCTATGTCCGTGTTTTGCTGTAATTTAGCTATAAAACCAACGCCATGTGCAGTAAGGTGATAAGCTGAGTTTTGCTTTATGTATTCAAGTCTCGACAATAAACATGGCGCTAATGCTGCGTTTGTGAAGGAGATATTCTCCGAAGTGGCGAGGACTAGCTGATTTCTAGGAATTCCAGGCGCAGATGCGAGGTTAGAAATGCTTCTGAATTGGGACGGCTATTCGACTTTCAGAAGGGCGTCCAGAAGAAGAAGTCTCAATCAAACCCAAGGTAAAGTGTGCAAGACATTACTGCAAATTTGTCAACGATGCCTCGTTACTTGAAGAAAATTGGTAAAAAGAAGAGGGTGAGTAGCTGGGTTTGGACAGAGCTGAGTGAAGAGTGCCAATGTTGATATCTGCAATTCTGCACATCACTGCTCTGTAGATAAACTTAGGAACCGTTTATTTGACGGAGTGCTACTGCTGATAGAAAACGGGTAGCGCATAGCAATAAGCGGAGGTCGTTCAAGGATTAGGCAACCCAAGAAAGTACCATCGCCACACCCTATAGAAGTTTTCTCAGGGACATCTCCTGAGCATGATCTCACAAATAGCGTGTCCCAAAAGTTCCATCAGTTTTGGGTACGAATTGGGAGAAAAGCAGAGCCACTGTGATGAGAAGATTCTTTGAAAATTTTCGGAGCAGGAAATTTGTAGCGATCGATCGCTTACAGAACTGAAGTATGCAGGCATACTCCACTTTTAAGGTCTTCAAAAATAGACACGAGACTGGGACCCATCACGAAGTGGCGATGATTCGGTCATAAAGTTTACAAAGGTTTGAAAAACTTACTGTAACCCTGTGACTGTTACTGTCATTACTGACGGATAAGTCTCTAGGCTTAGTTGACTAGAAGTGGTCAGACCCCATAAGAAGGTAGGGATGTTGAAGTAGGCAGACAACGGCGCGGTAGCAACAGCACCTAAATTGAATTCGAGGAATAATAAAAGTTAGGACTACACACATCCTGAAACTCGTATTCTCGAATGGAGAGGAAAAAACTCCAATGCTCTGTGATCTTGATTCTGCGGAAAAGCATAATATGAACATATAGTGAGTATTTTAAGGTGTATTAAGTTGATGTAAGAGAAATGACACTTTGCCTAATTTTGCCCTTGTGATGGTGGACAAACTCGTAAGTAGACGTGCTGAAAACATACGTCCCTAGTCTGTGCTTTCTGTAAGTTCAGGAGCATAGTGAAAGAAGTTCATCATCCGAAGTCGGTAACGACAAAGTAAGAACATCCATATTCTCTTGTCTGGAGTGAGCCTTTTCCTTGCAAAAGCATAGAAAAATACATCAAGGGTGCGCATCGCTTCTCTGCCGCAAGTGTCTCGGTCGGAGATTGTACGAGGTCTTGAAGAGATCAGCATTCAGGAGTTTGGGATTTCAGTGAGAGGAAGCGCAGCTCTTACTCTTCAAGAGGTTCATCTATAATGTTTCTGGAGAAATACAGAGCAATTTTAAGCGTAATTTTCTTATCGTACTGTTGATGATGAGGAATTTCTTACTCTTCATTTGAATTACTCCCTTGTGGCGTTTTTCGTAGGAGTGGAACACTATAGGAGAGTTGACGAGAAGAATAGGAGAAAATGGTATTCTTCATGCCCATAAAATCATCAAAAGTCTATGGTTTTTTCTTCGTGAAGGTCCAGAATAAAATTGTCAATCCATGCAGAATGAATAGATTGTGAGCATCTTGTACATCTTTTCAACCTTCAAGATCGTTATCGTCAGGAACTATACGCCAAGCAAAAGTTCGCGGCGACTTCTCTTGAACACTCTGTTGAACACTTTCAGTGAAGTGATTCAAGCGACAAAACTTACGTACTAGTTTATTTATCAAACTATGGTATTCACTTTCCTAACGTCTTTGACTTTAGCTTTTATCGAATGATTATGAGATAAGAGGGGGGACATAGGTTTCAATTTTATAAAGTCCATCGAAATTGAAAGAAAACCCCCAACGAAACCGTATTAGAAGGAATCAAGTGCACAGTATTTGTACGAAGACGATTGATTTTCCAAGAATTGGGAGAAGGAGAAAGATTTCGCATGGTTGAGCAAGCGGAAACCTTCCTATTTACTCGTAGAATAGATATCATACGTTCCCCCTCTTCTCAATAATTTAAAAAAAAATTCGGAATCGGAAAAAATCGGAAATTTTAGCCAAGAAATCCGTTCACTCGGCCGGAAAACTAGAACCTTCGCGGAAATGTTCATGGTTACCAGATTGTTCAACAACAGCAGAAGCTTTTGAGAACGAAAAGATGTGAGGTGATACAAATCTATAACAATACCTATTGTCTTTAGGACTAACCGTCATTGCAAGGTGGTCCAATCAGTGCAGACACGTTTTGCTTCACTATTAATGTAGCAGATGAGCCGACAGCTATGATCTCAGAGCAGTTACCGGATAAGAAAGAAAATCTGCAACAATTAATTCCGTTCATCATTGCACAAGCCTTCTAGGCGACATTGCCTAATTAAATTTTACGATCAATTAGGAAGAAATAGGAGGAGTTCTCTTGCTTGATTGGAAAACAAGGAAGCTTTTTGGTTTAATGGAACTTCAAGAGGTCGTGGCATCTGGATACTTCTTGTATGTTTTGCCACAATATTACTTGAAGACGCCGCCCAACTTCAGAGTCGTTCTTCAAGGGTTTCGCATTAGAAGAGTCTTCAATGACTGCTGATTAGAATATAGGTGAAACCGTGTGAAACTTCCAAAGAAACCCGTCTTCAAATCTCAATTCCTGTTGGAGAAGTGGGTAGGCGGGGCCCTGGCGCTTCCTGACTAATACATTCCCGGGAGCGCACCTTCTGAAGAAATTCCTGCTCCTCCTGAATTTCCTCATTCAACACATAACAGTGTAGAAACAGTGCTTCATGTGTGTCGAAGAAGGGAGTACATCATGCGGGAACCCGGTTATCCCGCCTTGGCTCCGCCCACTCGCTTCCAAGGAATTGAGGCTCAAAAACGGGTGTTTTCGGCAATTTCATAAGGAATCACGTAGGCTATTCTGATCAGAACCCACTGAAGATCCATATCGTGCGCAAATCTCAAAAACGGTTCAAAGATGGGACGGTGCCTCCATGCAGTACGTAGCTGATGAATCGTACAGTTGATTAAACCCTGCTCACGGTGCCATTGTAGCCATTTAGTATAATATCTGCTGACCAACAACTTCCTCTTTACCAATTTTTAGAGCAAATGCACTCGTCTCATATGTGCCACGTCGTGAAAACAAGTATGCACTCATAGAAATGAAAGAGTTTACCTGAACGTGTAGCCATTTAGTATCTGCTGACTAACAACTTCTTCTTGACCAATTTCTAGAGCAGATGCACTCGTCTCATATGCGACTGTGTCAGCAAATGATACATTGCCTCTTGGAAGCACCACACCGACAGCGATATCGTTACCAGAAACAAGATGATCTTTGGTTACCTGAATGTTGCTGTATGTATTATTTAAAGTTCATGGAAATTGATCGCTGCTCAGATGAGAGGGGATTCAGCACGGCTTCGTCGTCAGCCCGTTTCAAACATCTTTTGAAATTACCTCACTTCTCACGCTCTTTTGTTTCAGCACAGCTGTCCAATACCTACCAATCATTAGTGCGATCTCCATAACAACCCTGGTTGTTTTAGAGATCTCTAAACTACAAAATTTACCGTCATCTTGGCGCAAAGGAGTGAAGGATTTGCCTCTATTAACGTCCCGACGGGATGCTGGAAAGTGGGGTGGGGCAGCCACTTGAAGTATGTGCGACATATTCACTCCTTCGAGGTCTTCAGATAATTGCGAAACAGACGAAAACCATCAACTCTGCCTATATACAAAATCTCACCTAGGAGATGCTTACATTCCGGCATTCTGGCAACTCAGCTAACGTCGGACCTCTAACCTGGATGGTAGGAATAATCGAAACTTCATACCACATATCGTCTTGTAAATTTACACTGCGGCGTAATGTTATTACCTCCCGTTCTTTATAAAACCCTTCTTTATCCGTATTTGGGCGTTTCCAGCTTTGCGACCTTCTGTTGAGCTGAAGCGACTAGCACTCCTTCCTACAAACTCGTGGGCTACTTTTTCTAGTCGATTGAGCTCTGGCACACCCTCTTTACCCAAGGGTTTCCCCCAATGCTGAGAACACACTCACCTTCCTCCATCGGTGGACCCATATCCTTGGGTTTTTCACAGTACTGTGGACGAGGCGCCTTTCTGTGTAGGTGGACCTATATCCTTGGGATCCCATATAATACTGCCCCCAGCACAACCCTCTTCCGTTGGTGATCTCGTACCTCGACGTTTTCCGCAGTACTGGGCGCTGGCGCACCATTCTCACCCGAGGACTGATATCCCGGCGTTTTCAACACTAATGAGACCCCGCACCCTTTGTAAATCTCGAGGGCAACAGAAAGGTTAGGGATTATTCAGAAAAGGTGGTGGTGCCCAAGCGGGGAGGCTACTTAGACACCAGCGCTATCGTTGTTGGTGATGCAGAACCCCTCTCGTGGCTATATACGGCGATGGAATGACGGTGGGCCGTGCGTTGGCCGCTCAGCATCAGTGGGAGCGGGCACCTGTGGGCCGCATAGCGTCGGCGGGATCGGACATTTGTTGGCCGCATGGCGCCGCTGCGATGGGGCACTTGAGGGCCGCACAGCGCCAACGCAATGTGACATGAGTGAGCACTACAGCACTGGAGAGTGGTAATCCTTCTCCGTATGATATGCACCCTGAAAGCTCGTAAACGCTGTCTCACTCGTCGGCAGCGGGACTGCCAATGCAGGGTGCTGGTCTCGCCGCGAAATCCAGGAAGCACTAAGTCTCACACTTTTTTCATTGGCGACTGCATCCATTATCATCGAACCAACGCAAGGTGCGTCCGAACGCGACTTCCACTAGATCTATGCACTTATTATGAAACATCGGCCGACCGTCTCGTCAGTTTCGCCTAATCAGCTGACACTGTCTATAGACTGAGCCCATGATGAAAGAATGCGATCTCGTGCTGCTTCCCTCGCCCCCGCCCCAGGTCTGCGCTCTAGAAAAATTAGAGGCGTCACCAGGATTCATGTTGAAGATTTATATAAGAGGATCTTCCGCAGCAAGTAAACAATCCGTTTTAAGGTAACGCTTCTAAAAATTTGTTGAAACACTTGAAAAAGAGGTTGTCACGTGTGAAGTGACGGGTTTTCCCAAAGATTGACGGTTGATATAGCTGTCATTGCGACGATTCACTCTCCTTATTTCCAGACCATTAACATGTTTCTCGTCAGCATCCAAATTTTCGTTAGTGAGCAGTCTCTGTGGAACGATTCGAAGGAACAAAAAAAAAAGAGAAAGAAATGGAATGTCGAACGCTGCAATAGCCTAGGAGGAGAATCTAATGTGCATTACTACATTCTGCTTCAGTAGCAACAAATACGGAAGTCTCCGTTCCTGAGCTTTGATGTACAGCCAGAGGCTTCCGCCACCAGTCGAACTAGATTTCTCAAGTGGAATAGGCAACAGCTCACATTCCATGGAATATGAGACGCAGTGGCCAGTTGTTATATGTCACATATTTTATAAGTCGTCATATATTTTATTAAACTGAATGCAAGTTTTCGAACAGAAGACGAACCTCAACTCTGTATGTGCTGACTTTGTTGGAGATTTCGTAGGTAAGGCCATATCTCGACTGGCTTTTTGACAAAGGCGATTTTAAGTCATGTGAATATACTTCAGTACAGTTTCAATGACCAAACTATCGTCTTAGACTTTTATTTCTCTTCTACTTCTCAAGTTCAATTGGCTCCTTGTTAACGTGGGACGCAATTTTGAGACAGACGGGTGAGGAGAATACGTATGCATCGGAAGTCTGGCCCAATAATTAGGTATCCAGCTAACTGTAGAATGGGGCTAGTACACTCAAAGAAGATGGAATGCACAGAGTGACATTTTATATCGTTCTTATGAAGTTACAGAACTCACAATTATGAATATCAGAACCAGGACAGACATTGCCGATTGTTGAGGTCTGAGAGGATTGAATGGGGGGCTTACACTTGCGGGAAGCCTCATAAATCGGAGTGAAATTCAACGAATTCTTCTTGAAGCCAACTTCAACGTAATTCTCTCATACCACAGCCTTAATAGCGGTATGCATCGAGAAAGGGTCTTCGGTGTAGTCCGCATGTTACTATGGTAGTTCTTTCCGAGATGCTTTCGAATTCCAGTAAAATGAAGTGACTAAGGGCATTCGTTGGGCAAACGAATTCTTTATGTACTATTAGGTTTTATGTGGTTCTCGTATGTTGTATTGGTAAACATTGAGAAACTACTTGCTTGACGGACTTTTTTTCATTGAGTTTTCTACCATGTTAGTAGCAGGTATGACTATTCAGGAAACGTTATGTTCCATTTGTGACAGTATGGCTTGCACAGGCAGTTCCTTTTTCATCTTGTTAAAGAAGAAGGAGTTAGGGGAAGCAGGTGGAAGCATTTAAGGAAGCGATTCTTCTCATTTTTTCAAAAAACAACTCGAGGCGACGAGACGAGAAACTTGATCACTCATCTCTGATTTTCAGAGGACACTTCCCCGTCAGTAGTTGTTCGGCTTACGGGCCTTCAGAAGAAAATACGAAGCCGTAGCCGAGCCTTTCGAGGCTAGTCTGATCTTTGGCATTACTATTTAGGAGAAATCGTTTGTGACAGTATGGCTTGAACAGCGCCGTTCCTTTTTCATCTTGCTGAAGAACTGACTAAAAGCGAAGTTACTACGAAATAAAGTTTGCGAAGCTATCGAGGAAAAACTTATACATACATACTATCCACAAAAGTGGACTAAACCTCAAGCATTACGTAGATCACCAGTAGAGTTTTAATAACCTCCGATAGTATGCTACCACTTACACCTACATCCTAACCGCGTTTAGAGTCATCGTCGTTGACGGCGGCAACCATCAGTCCAAAAGATCGCCCATCGCCAACTACTGCGGTCGCCTCGACTACCCGCGCACAATCGATGGGCACCGTCATCACAGTAATCAGCGACGGCGACGCAGGGGGCTACACTCCATATGGGGCATAGCGAGGTGTTCTTGCAGTGATATCGTGCCAAGGCTTGCTACGAGCACTGTGCTTTGCCATTCTTCATCTGGAGAAAGAAGTAGCAAAATGTACATGTACTGTCGATCTTTCATTGGGTATACCCTGATCGATACCAACTGCCTATCACCCAAATGCAATCTCTCGGAAATATATCCCTGTCTTCTCCGCGTCTCTAACCATCTTGTATATTGTCTAACTGCTCTACATTCCTATTCCATTCGTGCTCTGGATTGGGCGAGCCATTCGTCTCTACCATTGTTCAGCACACGTTCGCCTTTTTTCCCCGCGCTTGTCATCCTACGTGTCATTTCCGAGCAACAAACTTGATTAGCTATTCCTCATGAGCTACAACTTTATTGAGATATTTGCGGCACAGATACAAGCAGAAATACAGGCAGAATAGTGAAAATGGGGTTACTATCGTCGACTATTTGGAGAAGGACTAGAAGGGGGTTAGATGTACTGGCTCATTTGACTGTCCGATTCATCATCAATCACCAGCCAAAATGTGCTCATTACTCCTTTTCCCTGTAAAAACAAATCCTGCGATAAGCATAGCGATAAACGAGACCTGGGTAACGTTACAACTCACTGAAAGAAATTCATCACTTGCCTTTATTATGACCTCTCCGCGCGGCTCCGTTCTGAATTCGGGATATTTATCTGCTAGAAGGACAGCGGCTTGTTCAGACATGTGCACTTTGCCAGCTGAAATGGATGCTATCTGAAGGGAGTGTTGCACTCCAGTTAGATGATATTTGGAGGCAGTTTTTTTTTTGTTTCGGATGTTCCACCTCCCATCTTTAATAGCCGTCCTGCGGCGACTGATTTGGCGGATGGCTGGGCCTTACACTCCTGAACTTATTTTGTCCAAATCCACAACAAAGACAGTGATTCAGTGGAATATTCCTCTATAGTGTACAGGAACTGATGAGATCAACAGAGTGGAATGAGAAATGCGAGTAGGTACTACCTTGTACGTACAGTATGAGCGGTGAGCACAAGTACTATGAGGACCATGAACACGACGATGTAAGACGTCGTGTATGTGTTGTGTGAGTTTGTGTTGTGTAAGTCCAGTCTTTGGCATAAAAGATGTGAAACATGACACGGAAGTAGGTGAAAGATTTGGCCAATTACAGGCATGTGCTGCTAGTTATGAAAAACGTTCCAAAACGGCCAATTTTTCAGCCACTTTGTATAGCCCTTCTTGAAAACATGAATGGCAGAATTGCGGCAGGTTCCCAATGAAGGATTTGGTAAGAGCATGCTACATGTGAAAGAATAGCGAGTAGGTCCCACCGCGATCTCAGACACTCGAACCGTGCGAGCGCTCTGCAATGACCGTCTGAGCGCTCCCCGTCAACGCTTGTGCTACGGTCATTGAAGAGCGCTGTGGCACGGTCACTGCTGAGCGCTCGCACGGTCTGCCGTATTTCTGGAGCTGCCTCCTTGGATCGGTTATATACAAAACGGGAACCACATGCGGCTTGAGAAGCATGGCAAACGATGAGAGCGCTCCCCGCCCTGCCGTCTCTGCGAACGGCCCATTTCGACCGCGTGAGCGGTCTGTGATGAATGCACAGCCCGCGCTGATGACAAGTGCTCGGACGGTGTGATTTTTTGAATATTGTTTCTCCCAGTTCTTTGGAGGATCCTTTTTCTCGCTTGTGAAAAAATGCCTCGGTCTCACGGCATGAGAAAAGATGAAGGATACACCAACTGAAGCAAGCTCGATGAGGCTGCCGTCACACTGCTTGAGAGGTAGAGTGGTTTCGGTAGCTCCCGAACGATAGCAGCATCACGGAAATGGGACTGTTTAAAAGCCCCTCCCTAAGGTACATTGGTGGAGAAAGTGAAGAACCTACCTTTGTCGCTACTGCCGTTGCCGTCGTCTTCGTCAAAAGCACACCCACCCGATATGCCGCCGATTTCAGATGTGTACGTCGAAGCAATAGTGCATTCCACCTACTTTGTTATCATTTACGAGAACGTGGGTGCAGCGCTCGCCCGCTCGCCCCTGAGTTCGGAGCGCTCGCACGGTGAGAGGCTCCGCCCACCACTCTGTTTGCAGCGCTTGCACGATCTGCCCTGAATTCGGAGCGCTCGCACGGTTCGAGTGTCTAGGATTCTGTTCCGAAGAAGCTATGAAATCACGTATGCAATCCGTCTACCTTTTCGAGAAGGACTGTAATTGTCTGAGGCCTAAGTACCATGTAAGATATGGTGTAATCGGTTCCCATTGGAATGATAAATCCAAAGAAATTAGAGAAATCAGAGACATGAAGGACTCTGTGGCTCTTGGAGACGCAGGTGAAAAAATCAAGCGATACCCGAAAAGTGCTAAGCCATCGTAGCAGGCTTTATACACGGGTAGGCTCACCTTTACCATTACTTTCCATTCTGCTCGCGGTATTCACCGTATCACCAAAGAGGCAATATTTCGGCATTGCGAGCCCAACAACACCAGCGACGCATGGACCTGAAGCAACTTCAGCTGCACTACATTGCATAACGACAACAGTATGACATTGAATGATGCTGAAATAAACGGTGCTAGCATAGTTGTGTATACTTCGGGAAAAATTAGACAACGATATTATTGCACAATGGAGATCCGGCACCTGTGTGAACACCAATGCGAATCATAACTCTTTCCGTCGGCATATGCATGATACGGAAGTTTCTGAGATCTTTGAGGATTGTTACAGACATGGAACAGATCTCTTTAATATGGTCAGTTCCATTCCGGTGAGGAAGCCCGGAAACGCATAGATAGGCGTCGCCAATTGTTTCCACCTGAAGCCACAATTTCCTCGACTGAACCAAAGAAGTAACAGTTGTCGCCGCTTGCCTTGTACACATCTCTTTCCTCGATTTTACTGTCGAAGACCGTGTAGAACTCATTGAGAAAGTCGACAACCTGAAGAATATCCGTTCCTTGGATGACCTCAGAAAAGAATTGAATGATATAGGGAAATATCCTGTACTTATGCTAATTCTATTCCTCATATAAAGCATAGCACCCTACAGCGAGCATCCATTCCGATACCAAATTGGCTACCGGAAGTCAATTGGTATCCAAATTGGCTACCGGAAGTCAATTGGTATTAGAATCAGTGCAACGACCTGCATGTAGGTGCGGTCTCAGGGGATGAGTACAATCTGTTCCCTGGAGCGTGTACTGCAGCTCAGGCTTTAGTCAAACGCGGTGGCGTGGCAAGAGTGGTCATTCAGCTCTCAGTTCCTCAGCAGCAAATGATCGGCCTCTCATGCCACGTCGCCGCGTTCGATTGGGGCATGAGTTGCAGCTTCGTCCACAAAAACGACATCAGGACTTAAAAGGTGCCTCCATCACTTACAGAAACCTTACCTGCATAGGTGAACATTTCGATGACAATTCCGTGAATGATACAATGTCCGAGAAAAAGATGCTCACACTGTCAAACGATTCCGGAGCTATCGCTTGCCCAAGTCTCAACTTCTCAGCTATTTGCCTTAATTTGGAAGGCGTTACTAATTGTAAGAAGGGGCCTACTATCGATGTATATAGGATGTAGGAAAAGTTCTCGCGGTTCTTGAAACATTATATTTTATTAACTTTTTAACAATAGGAAAACACATTAAGAAATGAATAAATCACCGTCGAATACCAATACTCTTTTTTAGGAAGCGTTTCGATGCCTTCGGCATACAACTATTCCGGCATTGACTGCAAAAAGTTGCTCAACCAGCAATCCAAGTCATTTTAATCATTTCCCTTGCAAGGCGTTAGAGGGAGTCAAGAGGAGTTGGTGATCTCTTGGTACAAGATCAGACCTGTACGATGGGGGGGGGTCAGCCCTTCCTATCCAAAGTCGAGTAACTTCTGGCGGGCCACTCTTATAAAGTGTGGACGGGGAGAGTCGTGGAGGAATTGGCATCGTGCCGTAATTCGGACCCTTTCACAACTGGCGCAGGTGATCGGCGATGGTGGTGAAGTTAACATTCACGACTTCTGTTCTTCCACACATAGTTTGCCTTGGATCTGAACCTACCAGCTGCCGCAATCGACTGGTGTCACCTCCGGATGTGCGTCCCGGCTATGAGGAAACATTGAGGTCGAAGTCGCCAGCGCGAAAGCATCTGGACCAATCCTACGCAGGACGATCGGTCACTGCACCGTCTCCAATTACAGCGATAGTACGGCGACTGGATACGGTTGCTAATTTACCAGATTTGGAGCTGTATACTAAAAGGCCGCAAATGTACTGTTTCGAAAAATTAATTTACCTGGCAGGGTTTGCGCAAGATTTTATAGTGAATGATACTAATAAGGGATGAGCGGAATTCTTACTTCCGACTTCCTAAACTTCCGATATTCCGGTGTTTTTTGGGCTTCCGACTTCCGAAAAATGCGAAAAAAAGCCGGAAGTTTTCGGA
>JARK01000616.1:10984-23182 GCA_000688135.1 Ancylostoma ceylanicum
CCCCCCCCCCCCCCCGGGTTAAACTGGCTTTCTGCTCTGAATTTCGCCTTTCCCTAGATTTTTTGAGGATAAATGGGAATTTCTCGGCAAGTGTGCACCCGATTTTCCAGTTGTATCCTTTTAGCTGACTTCGTTGCAAATTAATAAATGTTTCGGGCAAAGTAGCCAGCCAATATAGAGAATCTGGCCACGCCCACTTATCCAAACTTGGGTAAATTTTCCCATATCTGTCTGAGCCTTGGGGAACAGTAAAAATTCTTCAACAACCTGGATCCTTGGAATAATGTATCTGGAAAAAAATAAGCATATTTGAAAAAAAAAACAAGTTAAAAATAAGTAAAAAATTAAGAAATTAAATAAGGAAATTATGAAATGGCAAACAGCCTAGAACATTCGAATGTTCGAATATTCGAATGTTTCTAGAACAACGCAGCGTTGATTCTTATCACTAATTTGCAGCTAGCACCATACCCTAAATAGATTTTCACGTAGCCGTTTTTCCCACAACTAATCGCGTTTCCTGAACCAAATGGAACGAGGGGCGCAGTCATCGAGGAGAAAAACCAGTCACAGCCCGTTCTCATTTAGTCTTCCATAAATTTTAGCCGCTCCTCAATTAACCGCGCTATAAAGCACAATGGAGAGATTTTGGTACGTAATTACGTACCACACACGGATATAACCGCGCAAAATTTATTTCGCACAGCTGAAAGCGCTTATTTGTACGCTGAAGAACGGAACTGGGCGTGAAACATTCCTGGAAAGGCATAGACGAGGAGGATGTCCGTAAATGCACACATTGCGTCAACGGCTTTCGGCACGACTGCATTAAACACAAAAAAGTGCAATAACCGCCGTTTATAAGCTGTAAAAGCCGAATGTCGTCAAATGAAAAGTTTAGTTCAGCCGTAAAAACGAGATAGTGTACGGAAATGAGAGACGCCAGACAACATGCAGAAAGTACACTAGCGGATATTAGCTGAGTTTTCTGGAAGAAAATGTATCGTGGATATAGACCGAAGGCTTTCAAAGAATGACGTCACATAGTGACGTCACTTTCGGTTCCCACGCTTTTTGACGCGTGACGCCAAAATTCTGGAATTTTCCAGAAAAGGAATTCTCCTACGTGTGGAAAATAATTATGCACATTGTAACATGCTAATAGTGGCGCACGCAACAAAAATTATGGATTTCGTTAATCGTTAATTTTTCGAACGAATCGTACACCGTAAATCGTTAATCGTTAATCGTTAATTGTGAAAAATTACAACTTTCCGAACGAATCGTAGACCGTAAATCGTTAATCGTTATCCGTTAAATGTGAAAAATTAAAATTTCCTGAACGAATCGTGAACCGTAAATCGTTAATCGTTATCCGCTAATTGTGAAGAATTACAGTTTTCCAAACGAATCGTAAAAAGTAAATCGTTACTCGTTTTTCGTTAATCGTTAAAAGAGCGTGTAAATAGCCGTAAATCCCCATTCGTAAATCGCAAAGCGTAACTGCGCATATTTTTGATGCCCTATGCAAAAATCCCCAATTACTAACCTCAAAAATACTTTTTTCCATTGGTGAGACCTTTTTAAAAGACCGGCAGGTAAAGTGGGCGGAGCTACCACGCAACTAGTGCACGGTGATCAATGAACAACGAGAAATGAAATCAAACGTGTTCTTGTTCCATTTCCAGGCTCCACTACGAAAATCCAAACCCACCTGACCACCGCTCGCGTCACCTTTCAGCTGCGCTCGCGCCAGCAGTGCCTTTTTCCTTGCGTCCATTGCGTCCCAATCAATATATCGATCGATGCGTGCTCATCAATTTGGTCCCTGATGTGGCAGCTCGCAAATTTCCTGCAAAAGGATAGGAATACCTCGGAAGTGCATCATAAATATATTGCTTGAAACGCGAATTTCACGAGTTCAACAAAGGAAAGCAGGTGCAGAAACTCGTCAGGATGGCAGTGCGGACGAGTTTTTCAGCAGAACCATCAAAAATGAACAGCAAAGGCGAAAGCGGAGTCGGAAACGTACACTTCTATTATCAGCGTCAACCGGCGTTAAGTCGCTCAGCGGTGATAAACGATGACTCAGAAGAAATTCTGACAGATTAACAAAACAAACAGTAGGGAAAAAGAATAGATGTGAAGAAACAGCCGATCGATTATCGATTACATGTATAGGGAGAGAGTGAAGAGCTGAACTGATGCAGAAACAATGGAGAGAGAAAGTGAAGGCGGTTGAAAGGACAATTACTTTCTTAACGTTTTTCCCGTGAGCACGAACAAGTTCTAGTATGCTGGTAATCCCAAGGAAAATCTCCTCATTCAGAGCGACTGGTTCGCTGCGATTGGTCAAAAAAGGGACCAATTAGAAAAAAAGGTGGAGAAGCCTATAAAAACGCAGTAAACTACTGGCTATACTTGTTCGTTCTACTTTTTCCCGTATGTTGCGCCAAGAAATGATTTTTAAGATGTATACATTATTAGTCGTGATATTACTATTACTATATTACTACTATAACACCACATGAGTATCAACATATAATATATAGTAACGCATAGTATTCATATATTAGATCAGTACTATAATAATTATAATATTACTATATTAGTTTTAATATGCGTATATTAGTGCGGCATGGCATCAGTGCGTATATGTATTACTACTATCTATGTAAGTTTTAATATATGTGTACTGGTGAGGTATACTGTTAATATACTATATGCTATAGCTACTATAGTTACTACACGTGTTGTTGTATTCATTGCGAGGTGTTTAAAAATTTCTTACCTGAGTAAAAAAACCAGCAAAACTACGTACATAGTAACGCAACCTTCACAAACAACACATTTCGGGACCCTGGCCTTGTTTACGACAACACAGGTCCGGCTGGTTAACTGAATCACTAAGTAATACGCGGCAGAAAGTGAAGTCAGAAGAGCTAGAGCTCGGCATTCGAATATTCGAATACCTAATTCGAAAAGGAAAACAGATGGACACTGAAAATAAAGCAAACACCTGTGTGGGGAACGAATCTACTGCAAGGGTGGCGAATAGCTTTCACTTGCAGGCAATTCCATAAATTTTCACGAGCATTCAAGCGCAGAGCACATAAGCGAAACACATCGTATAGGTACGTCGTAACAGGCGGCTGCTGAACACTCAAAAGCGAATGTGGACTATTACTATGAAAAGACGATGTGGATTGGCATTCGCCAGTCGAATGAACTGGCCAATCACAGAGCTCGCGCTTACCGCCTTTGCTGGTACAACGCTCCACACCTCAAATATAAGTAATTTAAAAAAATGATTATTTCGAGAATAATAATGCACACAGGTGAACCCTAATGAGGATCACCATTGAAACAATTTTTAGGCCAAAATGTAAAAATCTCGTCAATCTAAAAAGTCATTACTTGTTATTCTTTGGAGGTATGTATGCTATGTCATGTTAGCTTACGTTATGTTATGTCATGTCATTTCATGTCATGTCAGGTTATGTTATGTTACGTTATGTTATGTTGTTATGTTATGTTATGTTATGTCATTTCATGTTTTATGTTATGTTATGTCATGTTATGTTATGTTATGTTTTGTTATGTTATGTTACATACAAGTGAATGGAGCAAGTTAAATGCGTAAATAAAATAAATGGATAAATATGGATAGATAATGATAATGAATATGAACTCCTGTTACATCCATGGCTTTTTTTTTGCGAAATTTTCCCAACAATATAGCCGTGACCACAGTCCTTCCACTAGACTTTCAATCTCCCCCCTCCCACCTTCCCCTCTCATCTTCTCCGTTCTGACAACCACGGTGGGGGGGGGGATGGTGAGTAGCCCAACGATGATGATTTCAGAACAGCTATTCTAGAAGCCTACGTGCGTCAGGAATACGACCCCATCCTGTTCCATGAAGATCTGTAAATCAAGAGAAAGGTGTGCTTCTAACTTGTGTCTTACTTACATCGAAAATGCATCCTGGTTCATCTATTATTATATTGTCGCGAGCTTGACGCACGCACGCACAAGCTCTAGGTTGCTCCTAACAAGCTGCTCCCGATCCTTGCTTACTTAGCAGTTCTGGAAGCAGGACTATTTACGCTAAATGGATGTATGCGTTATGCATTCGGCCCTACGATGGAGAATAGGTTTAGACGCATCATGGACGCAGCGCAAACGCATATGAGACGTACGCGTTTGTGTCATCGCAGCTGTGCGCAGTGGACATGTNGTCAGAAGAAATTCTGACAGATTAACAAAACAAACAGTAGGGAAAAAGAATAGATGTGAGGAAGCCGTCAATCGATTATCGATCGCATGTATAGAGAGGTAAGAGCTGAACTGATGCAGAAACAATGGAGGGAGAAAGTGAAGGCGGTTGAAAGGACAATTACTTTCTTAACGTTTTTCCAGCAAGCACGAACAAGTTCTAGTATGCTGGTAATCCCAAGGAAAATCTCCTCATTCAGAGCAACTGGTTCGCTGCGATTGGTCGAAAAAAGAGACCAATCATGTGTGGACGTGAAGAAGCTCGTAAAAACTGATTGAAGTACAGGTAATGCTTGTTTATCCTCCTTTTTCCGCATTTTGCGCTTAAAAATGTTTTTTTTAGCTTACTACGACTTTTGCACAGTTTTTTTAACGCACACGCTTGCGCTTTGTAATACTTAAGTTATTGAATACGTCATAATACTACTAAACATATGTGCAAGTCCCAATATGTATAAGTGGAACCTAGCATTAATATGATACATATTGATTGTATTACATTACATTAAATTACATTAAATTTATTGATAAAACCGGTGTGAACAGTAAGGTTACAGTAAATAACAGTAAGGAACAGTAAGTAAGACGATATCAAGATCTACTGTAGTTTTTCCACTGAATGCGATACAGTCTACAACGTGCAATTCATGAACAATATATTTCGTCTAACTCTTGGAATCTACCGCTTTCCAAAAAAAAACTAAAGTTTCACTTTTAGGTTATAATAACAAAACAGCTCATATGGTATTAATAAGTTTTATGTAATATTAGTACTAATGTTCGGTCACGTTCTTCGTGCCAAAGGCGATAAAGTTTGTAGGATCGGCTACGATCTAGACGTACCAGGAAAGCGGCCAAAAGGAAGACCGAAACAACGACGACACTCTGCACGCTGAACTCAAGCTGGCTAGGATCCATCCCGACCAGGCGCACGACGGGGCAATATGCCGTCAAAGGATCAGTAAAGCGGACCCCGCTACGAAACGAGAAAAACGCTGAGGAGGGAGAAGAAGATGATGATGATGATGGTGATGATGATAAAGACTAATAACTTAACACTTCAATCCGTTACTGAGACACGAGACCTCGGTTTTCGACGAAAAACTCAACTTTGATAGCCACTGCAGAGCAGTCGCGAGCAAAGCTAACAGAAGACTGTTCAATCTTTTCAAGTCGTTAGACACAAAGAATAGCAAAGTACCAATGAAAGCCTATAAGACTTGTGTAAGACCAATTCTAGAACATGGTACCAGCGTCCTTATCTGCTTCAAAAAGTCGAACATTAGAAAGATAGAAAGTGTTCGAAAAAAATCCACAGGGAGGCTATACCTAAGAATGAATGGACTCAACTACGACAACATCCCTAACAGTCCAATCCGTAATAAGCATCTGAATCTTAGCTTATTTCTTATTACTAACCTGAGGATCGCTTGCCCTTGGCTATATTTGGTCCTGCCCGACCTATAAGAACAATTTGGGCGAGCCAGCATACCCGTTCGCCGAAATTATTACGGGTTTTGATGACACTCCTCCGAGGAAGAGGCCACCTTGCTAGCTGATGTGGGTGCATTGGCAAGCGCCATAGGGGTAGCAATATCTCAGATAACAGGGACTTAGGTTAACTCAGGCAGAGAATCTTAAAATGTATTCTCCCTATTGAAAAAAAACTTTTTTGGCCGTGTTCTCGTAGTTTTTGCAAACCTGAAGTTCTTCATTCTAACCAATAGAACACCCTTTACCTTTAGAATCGTTTACAGAGTTCCCACTTTTGAGCTGTTTTTCCTAAACTTTGAGAGTTTCTTATTCGGATGTTTCTTTCTGCCCTGGAGGAATTTTATTTTTTTTTACAACTTGCCATTTAACAATGTTGTTGTCTTTGGAGTTTCGTTGTAGCGTACTTTTGGTGCAAATAAATAAATAAATAAATTTCTGGAACGGAGAAAAGTCACTAACCTGGTTATGATTCACAAAATACTAACTGGCGTCATCTGTGAAAGTCACGAATTTCTTTAATTTTGTCACGTCCATTACGAGGGGTGATTTAAATGGGATTTCATTTCTTAAAGCCGTTACATCCATAAGACAACACTTTTTTGTTAACCGCGCTGGAACTCAATAATTGAAAGTCCCAATCAGCAAAAGGCGTACATTACCGTTAAAGTAAAACAATTCAGAAAATTGGCAGAGAGATTCACAAAGTCTTCAAATATTCCCAATAGTTTCAAGTAGAATGTGTTGTTGCTAGTAGAATGTTGCAGAGTTATGAAAAAATTAGTTGTGTGGGTATAAAAGACCAGCAAAACTACGTACATAGTAACGCAACCTTCACAAACAACACATTTCGGGACCCTCGCCTTGTTTACGACAACACAGGTCCCGCTGGTTAACTGAATCACTAAGTAATACGCTGGTGAAAGTGGAGTCAGGAGCCATATGCATACCTCTCCCCGAGCTTCCCCACCGGGGACGGAGATGAGATGAGACTAGACGAATGCGTAAAATCATCGCTCCAACGCAAATTAGTGGGCGAGTTTCTTCAAGAGGGCATCCCTGGAGATATGCATTCGAGTTTTGCCCAACCATCCCCGGCCGGGGATACTTCCCGGGCGGGGATGGTCGGGGATCGGGGATGGCCGGGGAGAGATATGCATACGGCTCCAGAACGGCCACATCTCGGCATTCGAATGTTCGAATAAAAAATTATAAAAATCATAAAGAAACGGATGGACACAGAACATACTGGAGATATGTTCATGTGTGTAGAACGATGCCTCTACTAAAGAAGCGGTGAAGAAGAAAGAGCTTTCCCTTGCAGGCAATTCCATAAATTTTCACGAGATTTCAGGCGCAGAGCACATAAACGAAACACATCGTATATGTCGTAACAGGCGGCTGCTGAACACTCAAAAGCGAATGTGGACTATTACTATGAAAAGACGATGTGGGTTGGCATTTGCCAGTCAGATGAACTGACCAATCACAGAGCTCGCGTTTACCGCCTTTGCTGGTACAACGCTCCACATCTCAAACATGAGTAATTTTAGAAAAATGATTATTTCGAGAATAATAATGTACACAGGTAAACCATAATGAGGATCACCATTGAAACAATTTTGAAACAACAACAACAACAATTGCACGCGTTTGTGTCATCGCAGCTGTGCGCAGTGGACATGTAGCATTTTTATCTTGGTGTACATGTACCGGTCTCCACGAGGAATGCGTGCGTTTGACGCGCGTTTGACGTACGCATCCAATACATACAAGGTGACCTGTGCAATGCAGGGGTAAGAGAAAAATTATTTACTCATTGTCAGCTTCAGCTTGATAACCCAAGTACTATCCGGAACGAAAATAAGGTGAAGCTCATTTTAGAAGTGGCCGACATCGAATGCGATTGCTATGCGATTTTCACACGCTGTTCTTATAGCTCTCGCGTTACAAATTGAAGGATCCGAGGTATGTGCGTCTGACTCAGAGGAGCATGCTCGGTCAAGTAACCCCAGAACATATAGCTGCTTTCAGGCCTTCTTTGCAAATTGGTTCTCAAATCTATGGAATAACATTATAAAACCAATTGGCGAAAAAGTCGTGAATTTTGTCACGGGAGCTTGGAACACCGTCAAGAGAGCAGCAGTCAACGCATACGAATGGGTCAAGGTGAACACAACTCCTGCATGAGCAACGCTGTATGGGCCTGGATAACCACATGTCTTCCAGGAAGCAATACTGAGGGCTATACGTGCTGTGAAGGAATGGGGTGAAACTGATTGGGACTGCGGTGCTGACAATTTTTGGCCATCGAAGGTAGCCGCAAAACTGATCGCACATATCGATTGCACGAGAATATATGGTGAGGAGATCGGAATCGAAGGAAAGCATGTTCAGCGCTGCGATATCGCTTTGCTATCGTGCAATTAGTGCGCGTTTGGCGACGCGATTTTATCGCCGCGATCTTATTGCACGGGTGACGCATTCGCAGCGATTTCATTCCTGGTGCAGATGAAGGTAAAACATCCACAATATAAGCAATCGCGACGTATCTGAACTAGAGACAAAATCGCTGCATAATAGAGCAATCGCGACATGAGACAGCAATCGCAGCGATACCGAGAATAGCACCGAAGACCTTTCAATGAAGCTGTTAAAAGAGAAAATCAACGAGGCAGATTTGCGTTGTATCTGAACTAGAGACAGAATCCCAGCATAGTAAAGCAATCGCGATATTGAAACAGCAATCGCGGCGATACCGAAACTAGCACCAAAAGCCTTTTGATGGAGCTGCCCGCAGAGAAAATCAACGATGCAAACGAGACATTCATAGTATAAGCAATCGTGACTTTTTTAACTAAAGACAAAGCATAGCAGAGCAATCGCGATGTGACACTGCAATCGCAGCGATGTCGCGACCACCAAAAAACCGTTCAATGCATCTATTTGTAGAGAAAATCAACGATGCATGCAAGAAGCATGATAGGTGCTACTCCAGAAAAATCCAAACCCGAACAGAATGCGACAGAGTGTTTGTTCATTCGGTCATTCCTCCCATTCTCCGTTTCCTACGCGAAACGAAATTGACACTTTCAGATTCTGTGACGAACTGGATGATTTACGAAGCAAATACTACGGGACCAATATCTGTATGGCACCTGAAGCCTTTTGCGCTGCAGTGATTTATGGAGGTCATACAGCCTAACTGCCTAATAGGACCCAATTGTCTTTCTTAATAAAGTTTTCGTCGCTTAAAGCCTTGTATGTTCCAACCAGTTCACCAAGTCCCAAAACTGAGGACCATTTGACGCGTCGACTCCAAATGCACTGTCGATACTCAGCGCCGGTTTTCGAATTTTGAAAAGGCGGGAATTTCGAATACATGGAGTGTTGAGCAAAAATAGAAGATGGTACCATCTGTGTTGACGGCAACAACATGAAGAAGGTTTAGTGCTTCGAATATCTCGGATCTAGAACTGCTTCCACAGGCGATGTCCTCCCCGACGCTTACGGACGTGCCAACGCTGCGTGGATGAAATGGAGAACGGCTACGGGCATACTGTGTGACAAGAAAATGCCAATCCGACTCAAGTCCAAAGTCTATCGGACAGTGGTAAGACCAGCCGCCCTTTATGGAACGGAGTGCTCGGCAGCCACGAAAGTCACAAAGCAAGTCTTACACACGAAGGAGATGCGAATGCTGAGGTGGTCAATGGGTGTGACGTTAAAAGACAAAGCCTCGAATGAGGTGGTTCGCTCCACTTTTGGAGTCGCACCGATAAACGACAAGATGAGAAAAGCCCGATTGCGCTGGTTCGGACACGTGCTGCGAAGAGAAGGTGGGTCCGTAGCCAAAACTGCACTAGAAGTTAAGGGCACAAGACCACGCGGAAGGCCCAAGACTCGCTGGCTAGATTGTGTGAAGTCTGATATGGCTGAAGTGCAACTAACTACAAAGGACGCGAATAATCGGAACAAGTGTAGAAGAGATGCAGTACAGCGAACCCTGCGACTACGTGGGACAAACGCTAGGAAGGAGAAGAAGGAAAAAAGGCGGTAATTTCGAATATACGGAAAACGACTTCGAATGCTGCCCACAGAGTTCAAAGCGATCGGTGCGTGCGGGTCGGTCGAGTGTCTCTGGAACCCTCTACAGAATTTCTTAGAATGAGATTATCCACATGCACCACTAGATGATTCATTAGGCAAATGATACTGAGGGTATCAATGATCGTATCATGCGAGTAAGTGCTCAGACAATTGCAGGGGCAAATCCCGTTCCATCCGCGGGCAAATCCCCGACGAAAGGTTTGAACGAGAGAGCATAGCGGGCAAACTGTGGGCGGAACCGCATATGATGCTGCCGAAACGAGCAATCGGGCCAATAGCGGGCTGAATGCAGCATGAATCGGGATGATGCACGACCGTCGGGATTCAGCCCGCAATATGAAGAGTGTCGGGCATCGGCCCGCTTTCCACGGCCACTGACCGCCGAATGAAATCTCCAAAAAGCGGCCTAAACGTCGACATATTTCGGCTTAACGAGAGCGATGGGCAGAGGACGAGAAAATCAAAACAATTTTGCGCTGAAGTATACATGCTTCTAAACGACAACCACTTCGGTACACCACCCTTCCATGCCGGCTTACTTCCTGCATTCGCCACTGTTGTGCAGATAAGTGGACCACTTCTGTGGCTCTTTCTAAACTAGATGCCGTCTATCCGAAACGACGGGGCCGCTGACGCGGTCGGAGATCTAGAGGCGGCGCGGCTGTGACGTGGGCGACTTGGCAGCACGCAACATACTTCACAGTCGCGCCGCCTCCGGATCCCCGAACGCGTCAGCGGCCCTGTCGTTTCGGAGAAGCGGTAGATCCGATGCGTTCCACACAGCAGTGTACTATTTCATCAATACTTGTCCGTACCGAATCCTTTCTAGCTCACATAATGTACTATCTCACAAGAATAAAAGCGTGGAGGTTGGAATAGACCGATATCATGACTACGGTATTGATCCTTAACGCAGAAACGCAGATATTTTTGCGCAGTATTTTGGGGCAGGCGATGACCCATCACCTATGGGTCAGTCGACCAACGTAGCCTTCCGAATGGTTAGGTTGGAAGTGTTAATTGGTGAAAGTAGATGATAACGAAGAAAGGGGTCAGTGGAGTGAAAGGGATCAGCAGCACGGATGGCCGAGTGGATAAAGCAGCGGACTCTCAATCAATCGTGATAATGACCAGGTCGGTTCGAAACCCGTCGATGGTAGAAGAAATCTAGCACTAAGAAAACCTGCAAGAACCTTGCAAAAAGTGGTCTTTTGCTATTTCTGGTGAGAAATTACACATTTGAGCAGAGCGAGATCAGTACCTGGTTTGGGTAGATGGGGGTCAAACTTCCATAAGTTGCGGCCTCATTGCGGCCCAAAAGCGGATGCTTTTCGGGCTGATAGGGATGAAAGCTCCCATGTTTGCGGCTCTATAGCGGCCTGAACCCCGGTAATTATCGGGCGGAAAGGACCGAACGCTCGTTCCGACCCTCGCTCCCCGCTCGTTCCAAACGGTATTTGCCGGGTTTCGCTCCGGAATTGTCTGAGTAGTCGCATCGTTGACGCAGCTCAGACGCACGCGTTTACAGCCGCGCGTTCACTTCATTGAGGATTTCTGGTCGCGTTGACCGGTCTTCATGGGAACCTTTCGCAAACGATTGCGTGCGTCTGAGTAGCATAAATTGCCCAATTTGAAACTTGAAAGATCAACAAATATCTTTTCCATTGCTGTTATTGCTTATATTGTCATTTAGGGAACACCCGCAAGGAATACAGGCGATGAGAAGCACTTTGATGGTTGCGTTCGACGTGCGACTGACGCACGCATCTATTATCAAATTCCCCTGTGGAATGCGTAAAGATATATGACGCTGCCAACTAAAATGTCCTAGAAAAATTGCGAAAATTAGCTCTTGGGCCGAAATTCCGCCGTACAGGTTTGCTATACTAGATATTGAGGAAATTAGAAAAAAATGTACATTGACTGGATTGCTACCAGAAATTTTTTAACTACTGCACAATGCTCCGTTTTATGGTAACAGGGTTGTGCAACTGTCGAGAAATTAGAAAAAAATAATAACCTGGATAAAAAACCAGCAAAATCCGAACCGTTCCGATCCCGGCCAACTGCCGAGATCCGAACTGTTCCGATCCTGGCCAAATGCCGAGATCCGAGCAGTTCCGATCCCGGCTAGTTGCCGAGATCCGAACTGTTCCGATCCCGGCCAACTGCCGAGATCCNAAAATCCGAACCGTTCCGATCCCGGCCAACTGCCGAGATCCGAACTGTTCCGATCCTGGCCAAATGCCGAGATCCGAGCAGTTCCGATCCCGGCTAGTTGCCGAGATCCGAACTGTTCCGATCCCGGCCAACTGCCGA
>JARK01000618.1:5623-18114 GCA_000688135.1 Ancylostoma ceylanicum
GGGGGGGGGGGGGGGGGGGGGGCGGCATGCATCGTTGAGGCTATCCAGGGTTTACGTGTCCTACTCAGGGTGAACGTGTCATTATCACACGAATTTACCCATCGTTAGCACGGGCGTCAATAAGTTTACCCTCGGTAATCTCAATGATGCATCCAAGCCTTGGTTTGTTTGGATGGTTTTCAGCATGGATTCAGAGAACGCATTTAGCAGAACCTATCGGAAAAGATCATTTAAAGTCTTCGCCACCGGAGCCGACCATCTTTTGCTTTCTGTTCCGAAGCTAACTCAGTGCGTACCATAATCTAATCTAAACTCGTGAAGCGGCAATCCTCGAAGATCCTCTCGTTTCTTTTTTCGAACCAGTTTTGAAAAAAAAAACAGCCTGCGGAAAGTGCGCACAAAATGCTTGTTTGAAGGTTCGATGTATGTAACAAGGCAATAAAATAGTTGGATTGTAAAAAGCTTTCAGAACGGAAGTGTTGATAATTTTATTAAAAACCATTAATAAGATTCTGTGAAAATATCTCACCTATACGTCGTTTTTATTTATAAATTTCAGTGCAATAGAAAATAATGTTAATAACCTAGCATACAAAAGAAATGGGGAAAATTTTAGAAGAATGGGTACCTAATTGCGCGCTTCGTTCCTTAAAGGCAGCACCCACGGGAATTTTCATGCCCGAGGTTTTGATTGTTTTAGATATTTAGCAATGGTGCCAGCAATTCTACGAAAGTTGCATTGTCGTAGGCACCAGCACTCTGAAGATAAAGAGAGATTAAATTTGTGCTGGCGATCAATTAGGATGAGTTATAGTATGATATGAATGGGTATCCTTGTTTACAATCACTTTCTTCCATTATGATAAACTTGCTTTCATTCCCACCTCACTCCGATTTAAGCCCGGACAACTCGGCCATCTTCTGCAAACGGGCTGAAGTGGTGGCGACGAACACCGTCTTTCTAGTAGGATTTGTCAATGTTGACCACTGCGTATGTCTTCACTGTAGTGCTAAACCCAGGAATTCAGTAAAATCTGTGAAGGCAAAATTTCCGTGGGTGCTGCCTTTAACCAAATACGGGATTAGGTATTAGGAGTGCAGTGGTAACAGTGCATATCGATCGTCATGTCACTTCTGCTCTTATGGTTCCATTTCGTCCAAACGCTCTTGCTACTCTCCATGTGAAGCACAGTAGCCTCCGTCATCATCGCCTGGCAATTCTGCTTCTGATACCTATTCATTGTGGGCTACACCGACGTGGTCACATAATCACGGCACTCTATCAAACGCAATCTATGACGTTATTTTACTTCACATGGAGTATATCTTGAGGGTAATCGTTTCTCAGCTTATGTATGTTGATGGCTGACTCAAAATGAACTGGTGATGGCGACAGAAGAAACACTGCATATCGATCACTCTCGTTCTCACAGCCTTAATCTTGGATTTTTGTACCTCGACCTAACTTTTTCGCTTTAGTGATGGTAGTAGCCACCCCTTGTGGCCATAGCAACTACGGCGATGACAGGTGAAGTCTTAGGGTAGCCTACAGGATGGGCTATAATGTTCCCCTTCTCTAGAAATATGTGAGAGTTTTCCTGGAAATTATCATACACTGTAAAATTAGCGAAAGCTATGTTCAATTATTTTCAGATTTAAAGCCCCTGATCAGCCAGTGGTGTGCACCATCACTAGTTATTGTCAAATTTCGCTATTAGAGTACGATAGACTACGTCATTCAGATGTATGCACTTACGGTACACTGCGTCATTCAAATGTGTATACTGTCTACCAAAGCTTGACACAGCTGAAAATATTTTACGTAGGATGCAGTCAGAAGTTTTCGCAAACATTGACAAATCTAGGTCAGCACATACGATCGTACTCCATGAAAGTTAATGTTTAACGCTCACGAATCATGGAGATTAGTTGCGTCCCTAATCTTCTACTTCACGCGAGCCCTACATTAGCGAGTTGTGTGAGCGGACGGATGGGCGGCATGGACGGCGCCTATGTGTGAATCAATGAGCCGTTTGCTATTCAAAACAAGGTGGAAACGTTACCGTATAAGACAAAAATACGCTTTTAGCGTAGAATTCGTGTAACGGACTTTACAACCAACATTCAAAATGGTTGTGCCTTTTTTGCCGGCCTGTGACCAAATATCCTCCCCAAGCCATAAGTTGGATGAGGTTCTTTCAAAATCCTGATTCTATATTCGAACCTCTGTGGAACTGAGGTACTCACGAGGCTAAGAAGTAACAGTAGCATATTTTAAGTTGTAAGGTTCGTGACAATCTCGCAAGGATAAATGTAGATTTGTAACCCTGCCAGCTAAATTCAAGCTGCTGAGGCTTGAAGCATGAGCTCGTCGATTGACCGAAGAACTAATCTATTCTGGCCCGAAAATTCTTACAGCTAAGAAATCGCAGCATTTATCCACTCATCTTGTAAAATGTCCCTGCACCATCAGGTTACCATTGGCTGGTAAGTACCACCAAATGTGTTGAATACAGAATTCACTGCCTGGCACGGCTTTGCCGCGAAATTGCCTTTAGCTAGTCAGATGACAACGTAATCCTGGGAAAAAGATATCCGATTTTGCTCTTTCTGCTTGTGGACGAAATTTTTGAAGCCTCTATAGCATTAGTGACTAGTCACTGAAACAGCTCTTGTCGTAGTTTACATCCTTGCGTGACGATAGTGGGGTACTTATGCACATTGCCTGCTTTCGTCGCATCCCTCTGCGGTTGTTTCACCCTTTCCAGCATTATTTTTATCTCTGGCGCCTCCCCAACTACCGTCACCAGGGAAACACAGTGTAATAACTTCCCCCAGATTTAGTCACCAGTTTCGGGTGATCCATTAGTTTTCATCGTTTGCTCATTTGGAAAACAACAGTTAAAAGGCTGCGAAAACGTAACATGTAACTCTGCCAAAGACAAGCTGCGACACCTTGGTCAAAAATGGGTACAACAACGACTGAATCCGCAAATGTAATTCGCTACTCCCGAAAGAACAACCGAACCAATTTGTGCTTTCGTTTTGGTGGCATGTACAAACGAGAATCTGCTCATTAAGGAACTTTCGGGTGTTCACAAGGGTACAGAAACTCGAAAAAGAAAGCAAACTCCACTGATTATCACCTTCAACGCGACTATGCCTCTTCTCGTTCGCAGACACAAAGGAGGCACATCAGTAACGTCACCCATCGTCTCTTACCAAGTGCTTTTCATTGTGAGATTAGAATGCGAGACATTCCTTATCGCCAAGGGTAATGGGCTTTTTAATGCTGAAAACATTCGATTGGCGACTAGGCGTGTCTCACACGACGTGCTCGACTACGGTGGATTATTAATATGCACATATTAAAAGCGCTGGCTTTCTGTGAACGAAGCCTCTAATGGACTGTCATCCTAAAGGAATCTCGAACTATGATGTAGTGCCGTGTGTCACCAGCAACCATTACTCAGGCTACTTTTGAGGAAAAGCACACATGCGCAAGAATAATCCCTATTAATGTGATGGCAAGTTTTTGACCTAAAAACTAGCTTAACTCGCTGTCCTACAGACAACATACTATCTCTAAGAAGACTCACGGTTGAAAAACATTAGAATTCCAAAGAAGGGTGAACCGAAATTTCAATGCTCACATAAATTTGAGATGATTTTAAAGGATGTTAGGCAAAAAATACGTATTTTTACGTTCCTTCCTACCAGTTCACCACCTTCACTATCATAACCTTTCCATTTGGTGATTTTTTCATTAGATTTAATCCAAACAGGAAAATCGATCCACGCCGCAGCCGCGTTGCCTCTAGATTCCCTACCGGCCCCGTCGTTTCGGATGGACTGTACTTCGCAATGCTTTGATGTCTGCTGAAGCCAACAGGTTGGTCAAAGGGCACGTTGAAACGAAAGGTCCGATGCATGATCGGAGGTTACTCCTGAACCCCTGCATCTCATAAAATGCCTTCACAGCGCCGAAGCGCTGACTTTCGTTTGTTATTTTCCCTACCAGCAATTTATTTGAGGCGGAATGCCGCATTCCTGCAAGACAGGCATTGATCCGCCCGGCCTGCAGGCCCTGCTCCACATTCCTCATAAACAACTAGTGCGGGGAAGTCGCTGGGCATGGAGGGAACCAAAAAAGTCGGAATGCGAAGGCGACGACTGCAGACAGGGGCGAAGAATGCGGATCAATAGTTGATGTAGGATTTCTCAGGGGAGCAACTGATGCAGCTCGGTATTAAAACTAACTAGGTAATATTGTGTGTGACGAGTCTACGCAGTCTGTATGTCTGGCAAATGTTTGTTAGAGTGTGAGTCGATCGAGTGTCCGAATGTTCTTTGGAGTCAGGGCATCGAGTCGTTGCTATTAACTACCACTGGGCCGCGTGACTTCCTTGTCCTGTGATGAGCGGTACCCATGTGAGGACCAGCCGCATCATCACGTGCCTGGGACATTAATGTAAAAACTATTGCAATCTGCACATCCTACATGCGCGGGAATGGTAATTGTCATGGGAACGTCCACTAATGATCCTTCAGTATACTATACAGGAATTGTAAACGGGATTGCATATGCTTGAAAATCAGCGTTTTTCTTCCGTGCAGTTGCTAGGACGAGTTTTGCCGAAACATGAACGTATATACAGAGAGCCTAGAGGTTGACACCCACAGTACACACTACCCATTTGCAACGAGAACTACAGTGGGCGTCAATGGCGGTGACCCGTCTGAGGCCTCGACAGAACGCGGCGCGACCGCACCGCTCGAGCGAGAATCCTCTCCGGGACATCAAATTATGGGGTTTTCTTGATAGTCAGTTAGTTTTCTTACTAGTTATCATCAAATATGATGAACAACTATCAAGAAAACCCAGATAAGCCACTGTGGCGACGATCCTAGCGTGAGCGGCGCGGTCGCGCCGCGTTCTGTTCGAGGCCGCAGACGGGTCACCGCCATTGACGCCTACTGTATGCTTGTCAGTGCATCCATTACACACATTAAATTGATATGACCGTTTGATATTACCAGGGGGGGGGGGTAAACATATAACACAAGGTGTGAGACTCAATGGTGAATTCCATCCCTGGAACATCGTGCAACTGCTGCAGACCTTCCTCAAAGTCGGTACTGCCGATGACCTCGCTGTTGGCCGTCGAATAGATTGTTACATCTGCACCTACACCCATTGTCACTGCAGTGATTTTAAATTTCGAAATTCAACAGTAAAGTACGCGTTTTTCTTCTTAATTCATGTTGTAGTTGAAGCAACTCATCCAGTGAAGCTCTATTCCAGAACCCTAGACGTTATTTATAGGTTTTCATCCATCTCTGCTGCGAAAACCATTCAGCGCTTGTGAAATTAAAGCTGTCTCCGCTTTCGAAAGTGATTCCTAGTCTGAGTTTTCGAAAATGGTGTCGTACGAGTTGTTTCGAAAGTCTTGCTTAAATAGCGCTGGGTTCCAGGCTGTTCCACTATTCGTTGCTCTCCAGCACTCAGCCCGTCACTGCTAGCTTCTCTTTACTGCTGTGCCCTGCTTTGGCAGTGGTTCTCTCTGTGATTTCGTAGTACTTACCTCACGTGTTGTGCACATTCTCACTTCTCAAAGACTTATTTTTTTCATTTTCACAGATCTGTTAACATTTGAAAGTCCACAGAGGGACTGCAAACCCTGTGAAGTGTTGCATCATCTACGTCTTGTTCAAAAAAGAATGAGAAGAAATCGATGACTCGCCATCTTCAGCACGTTTTCGAAAATGTTATGCAATCTTTCGTCAGGCGTTGATGATAATCTGTCGACCTCCTGCCTAGTTTCGAAACTAGGCTAATCATCTTCAGCACATTTTCGGAAACGTTACGCAATCTTTCGTCATCGTCGAGATGCATTCGTCCACCTCCTGGCCAGTTTCAAAAGTATTCAACGCACTATTGTCGCTCGCGTGACGTCGTTGCTGCCGTCACGCAGTCACTTTGTGACAGTGAACTTTAGCGGATGATGCATTTCCAGTTTTTTTATTCGCTTCGCTTTTTTTGTGGAGCATTACGTATGAAGTATGTCGGTCATGACCTGTATTATACATTTGCTTTAGTATTTGATCGAGCCTTTTCTTCTCTTCACCCATGTTTTGAAATCTGTCTACCTCAGCTGTGAATCCTTCACTATTCTTTAGGTAGTCCATGCTTCGCATTTCACCTTCTTGGTTTATCTAATCGATGAGTTCAGGATCGTTTCTTAGTGGGCACGCCCAGCAAGTCGTTACATTTTCGTTTCTTTTCGTTTCTCGCTTTCGCAATGTGTGGAACACCTCAGTTCAGGTCAAACTCTGAAAAGTCAAAAATTTTGAAGCAGTTTCGTTCATCCTACCATCCACTGGTGAAACATACTTACTTGCTCATTTCTCTCATGTATTCCGTAACATTTATAAAGACCTCTGTGCTAGAGGATGTCTCGAAAGTGATGCTGTTTTTTCTTCCTTCATTCCACGGTTTTTCAGGTTCAGGCATAACCTGTGCATCTCTCTTTATTCTTCTCATCATTTCCATTCAATATGTTACGGTTGTGCACTGGCAAGTCTGTCTAGTACTGATTGAAAATGACTACGGCTGAATGCCTAGAGTGAGGCTGCCGGTATACTCCTCGAGGAGTATAGCACCTCGTATGGGCGACTTCATTTTTGATGCGTATTGATTGTGGGCGGTCCGATATCGGCGACTGACCGTCCGCAATCGATACGTATCGAAAATGATGTTGTCACGGCGACCGCGATGCTAGCTGCTATACTCCTCGAGGAGTATATAGTAGTGATCATCCTGTTTCAGTGCTGTTCCTTTGCGGCCATATCACTAATATCAGCACGCATGACCAACGCGAGCTCATGCAATGGCGGGAGCGTAGCGGTGTGAGCTTCATTTATCAGTGAGGGTAACTGTTTTCGGCCGGGATTAGCCCCACTCACTAGTGGAATGAAACTCTTATCGAGCACCACCGCTACGCTCACGCTCTTGCACCAGCTCGCGCTGGTGATATGTGAAGGTACATATAGTGATACGGCCGATAAGGAACAGCACTGAATCAGAATGACCACCACTATACCCGCAGCCTGAACGAGTGTAAAATGATTTAAAATGAATAGGAGATGGATAACGATAGTGGAAAGGAAGCAAGTCGATCCCGTCACGATCGACGTCACGATAACGCCCAGGGTTGGGTTGTCTGTTTCGAAAATGGTGACGATGTGCCTATTTTTCGTTTGTCGACTGGCTCTCTTTTCGTGTACGATATTTTGGATGTCCTAGAGCGTGGACCAATTGTCCATTTAGTGCTGCGGAAGTTGCACCGCTATCATCTGGATGAGATGTAGTGTCGGTGGGTCAGTGGCTTATACCACAGAGGCGCTGGTACTTTGTTTTTTTTTTTTCACGGCTTCAGAACTTTGGAAAGGCGCCATCTGTCGGTCCAGTTTTCTTTTATCTGAATCTGTCATCGAATAGATGCTTAAGTGAAGATTCACTTGTGTTTAGACATCATTGAGGCCGTGCCAGCAAAGAATGAGATTTGATTAAGGAACGCTGACACACTAACATACAATAGTTCCTTGTTGTGGGTCAAGTGTTACGAGAAATTGGGAAACAAAGGTGTTAAAGAACCTGTTTATTGTAAGTGTGTTCGACGCAGTTGCAACCCACTCATTCGCTGGACTGGGATTCACGAAGCGACTACCATACAAGCCATTGAGGGTTAGCGCTACTAGTTATTCGGTAATCCCAGCCGCGGATGGTTATGCAGAGGTGGTCGTTTAAATTTAAACTTGAATCGATATCAAGCACGTTCAATAGTGCATAAGCCTATCGATTACTTTGAATCTTTGAATGGTTTACAATTCGTGAGTTCCAAAATCAGCTATACGAAAAGCTTTAAACAACTGCCTTTGCTTCCCTTTTGAATAAATTTGGTTCTTGCATTGTTACCAAAGCGGAAACTTAGCGGTGGTGTAAACTATGTGCTTCAATGCAATATTGGTTTTGAAAAGCTAGGGAACCTGGAGACTATTTCATTGCATGCCATTTTCATATTTCATTCTTGCGAGGTGTAATCGGTCTCAGTGCGCTTCGTTAGCCCCTAATTTGTCGTGATGGTGCTCCTGTCACTTCAAATATTGTCACCCAAGAAAAATTTTGTTTTGGTAGCAGTGCACAGTAACGAATCCGCTTTTCTCTTACTCTTGATTGATTCTGTTTCAGAATGCGTCTATCGCTTAGCCGACTCACCAATGAGTATTCCTGTGATTTCCTAAGATTTTTCGCAGTTGAATGGAAATTCATACTTGTCACATGTTTCTTTCGAATTTACCATACACAGCGGAACCAGTAACACTCTCGTACGACTAAAGTCACGTGCTCGTACGCAGTAGGGCACATCAATATCGATCGATGACGGAAAATCCTCTTCTCAACCAGCCTGTTTTGTACGACCGCTTTCCGATGACTTTGAGCTATGGAACTGTGTATAGTAGTCATTGTAAACATCCGTAACTTCGTTCAAGGGTTACTGTAGCTTATTTGATGTTCTTTTTGAAGATGTTTTCAAACATTACAGCATTTTCGAAATGTGTCGCACGACCTGCTCACAGCTTTCGAAACACCTCTCAGCCTTGAAACGGAAAAGTAAGATTTCAAAATGCTTTCATAACATTTCAGCGTTTTCGAAACCAGTCTGTTGCAGTTGTCCATAGCTAACAATAAGTTCTCTGAAAGGCCTTTTGAATTGGTTACCGCCTTATTTGAAAGGATTACCACCCTCACACAACCAGTCCCACGCATGTGATTACATGCAAAAGTACATATTTGTATCGATTGATCCGTTCTCAACTTGTATGACCGCTCATCAGTGAGCCTCAAGCATAGAATTGCTTGAAATTCCTCCCATACTCTGTAAACATCTCCTCTTTCGTTCTAGGATTACTGTAGCTCATATTGGCCCTTCTTTCGACGTTAAAAGCGAACATTCCAGCATTTTCGAAATGTCACATGTGTATTGCAGAGCTTGCGAAACACCCTCCAGCATTTTCGAAACGTTACTTGCCCGATCCAGGACTTTCGAAACACCTTCCAGCATTTTCGAAACCCCTTCGCGCCGAATGTTCTCGAGCGTCACGCGCCGCGATCGCGTGTTTTCGACAGCTCGCGCCGGGTGGGCGCCGTTTTCTCGTCGTTTGCGCCCTCTGCGAACCTGCGCTCTCTAAATTTCTCTCACGTATGCTGCTTCTCAATGCCGAATTATCACTAACCAACCCGTCAAGCTTCTCCTCCATTCGCACAGTGTTTACACGAATGGCGGATCGATAGTGGGAGGCCGTGGCTATAAAAGCAGCGGCCGGTGGCAGGTCGGCATTCGTCTGCTTCGTCTCTCGTCGGCGGTGGTTGTGCGTGGAGCTCCCGTGGTGTCGTCGGTGTCTTCGTTGGATCGATACCGGTGGGCCGTTTCCATTTCAAACTGCGAGACTATGCTGTGTTATTCTAGCCGAGGAAGGGTGTCCTATGAATCTATCTGTCCTCCTCCTATACTATGTTGGTGGTCCCGAAGAAAACGTTGAGTAGGATGTGCTATTCACGTTGAAAATTGAACTCTGAATCTCTGGACTCTTTATGGACTGACTTGCGACTGAACTCTCTCAGAAGTAGCAAGGCACCGATCAGCTTGCGAAGCGTCCTCCGTAGGATTGTAAGGTTGGTATTCTGCGTGGTGGCCAATTGTGGCAGATCTTAGCATTTATCTCGAAAATTTTGCATCGAAATGCTTCGGCTCGCTCTGTGTGGAGGGGCGTGGCCGCGGGGGCCGTTCGCGTCGCGGTCACGCCTGTTTGGTCGTGTGATAGGGGCTCGGGGGGAGGGGGAGGGGAGTAGTTACTCTAAAACTTCGAAAGCGTTGAAGAGGATATCATGCATAGATGGCAACGCACTTGCATAGTAGTTCATGAGTGATCGTAATACAACATTGAATACACACTATTTTATGTGAAGATGTACGCGGTCGTGCTCCAAGTTTTGACAATCTAAATACATGTTCAGGCGGAAACGTTGTGAATCATGAAGACGTAAGATAGGTAGGCCTAGGTGAGCAGATGTAATGAGTAAGGAGTGTGAGGTTCAATCATTTGGGGTGGATATAGATCCTGTACTTAATCATAGCCAAACCAAACGTCTGTCTGCGCACGTGACGCGGCCGCAACGCGTACGTAGACGGATGGTGCACATGATAAAATAATAATCCTATCAGAGCGAGTCGAAAGAAAAATGGATATAGTGCTAGTCTGTGTTGTGTCTGTCAACGTAACAGTTTGGCGAATGTGCGAGTTTTCAGGTGATTCCATGACAAGATAAGAGTTACGATTAGCGGGCACTCTCAGACTCAAACTCCCTTCATCTAAGTGTAGGACGATGGGCGCTAAAGTGCGCCTTGGTATCCCGAGATGTGCCCCGAGATGATCGAGTGATGATTAGAGCTGTCCGCACAGGCCTACCACTTCTCCTTCCAACTCGCAGGCTTTTACTGTTGAAGATTTAAATGATGGAATTTTCAACTATATTAAGTAGGAACCTAAAAAACTTTGCATAATGGATTTATTAAGGAAATGGTTAAAAAATTACGAGTGATGGTGCGATTTCACATGTTCCGTAAATCCAATGAAAAATAAAATTTCAGTAAAGTGATTGCTTCCTTAAGTGCCAATTGCATGAGAAAGATTGTGTTACATTGAGCAGTAAAAAATAAATGAGATGTAACAATATTGTTCAAGCATTTCTGTCATACTGTTTTAAAATATTTCCTCACATCCCACATGGAATTCAGCTGTTTGAAAGGGTAGGTGCGACGTATGTCAATTTCTCATATCGAGCAAATGAGGACCAGCAAAAGGATGGCTTCAGCTAAGAAGAATTGTTGGGTTTATATTTTTACTCTCTCTGAGAGTAGTTTTCTGGCGTATTCTCATAGCCAGTAGTAGTGAAGTACTAGGAATAACAATGAGGTGATAATGGTGGACCGGAGGAAAGTGGGTCAGCGGAGAATGATAATGAGGGTGAATTAGCGCGGTTTTTCCTTCACTTCTGCTCATACGTTTATTCTGGTACTAGCACAACTTTCCGACGTGCGTCGTAGAGGTGAAAATAAGTGCTGTCTTATTACTGTTTGTAGGAGTATGGTTGATGTAATTAAGTTTTGGGCCCTTAGATCACAAGTTTTATGAAGCATAAGCTGCAGGGATGTTCAAAGACGGAGATTCGTAGGTACTACTGAAGGAATACAACTAGTTTCGAACCAGTTGAAATATTCTATCGTAAAATGATGCAATGGCTTCTATCGTAATTACATAGTAATTCATTATAGTAGATGCGAAATGGTTTTCATAGTAATTTGTACAAAAAGGAATCGATTCTAAGAACGGTTCAAGCGAAGCGCATCAATAGAGAAGTTTTCTTTTCCCTTACAAAAAAAAAAACAGGTTATCTTGCGGAAATATCGCGTGTTTTCGATGAAATCTATCAACAGAATATCGAGTAAGAATTGATAACGACTAAGGTTCGTCAGACGTAAAATATAGAAACATTTCCACCGAAGTTCAAAAATTTCAAAGGTATAAAATAGAGATTTCAAGTACACCTTAGTTCTCCTAGTGGACCAAAGTTTGGTGATCGACCGAAATATCAGGTACTCCGTTGAAGACCCATGAAATTTTTTTGGACTGGTTACTCCTTACTAGAAATTCTTAAATCTCAAACATCATTTGATCCCATATCCATCCTACAAATCAAGGTCTTAAATCAGCTCTTCTCAAAGCGTCATGGTAGTGGACTCGGTTGTTAACAAATTCTCTTATCTTCCCCGAAGGTCCTGATTACTCCCCGGAAAATAACACCTGTGGGTTAGCCTAGGTAGGGTAAAAACGGTGGCTCAATTTGGTTGGAAATTTTTAACAGGATTTAAAACACCTAAAAACTAAAAATTTTGACCTCCAAAACTAATGCGAAATCAAATTTGGGATTACAAACATAAGAATTTTGCGCGACTTGTGGTAGCTTCTAAACCTCAAACGAAAGTTGAGCAAGGAAAATGCGTTGCTCTAATTTTTGCCTAAGCAGTAAAATACTGAACAAAAAATTGGTTATGAAACATTGGCAGGTTATATTCGAAAATTACTTCAAGATTCTATGAAGACCTCATCGGTAACTAGGTGTAAAATTGTTCAAACATATCCAACAAAATCTTTAAAAATTTCAAACCTAATGAAGAAACCAAGCTCTTAAGAAACCCTTAAATTTCCTAGTGGACTGACACTCTTTGATTGACCGAAATATCAGGTACTCCGTTGAAGACCCATGAAATTTTTTTGGACTGGTTACTCTTTACTAGAAATTCTTAAATCTCAAACATCATTTGATCCCATATCCATCCTACAAATCAAGGTCTTAAATCAGCTCTTCT
>JARK01000619.1:0-20988 GCA_000688135.1 Ancylostoma ceylanicum
AAAGTTCTCGGACAATATGGTAGTGATGACTTCTAGGGATCATAACTCAGCAATGAGCTAAGTAAATTGAACGCACGAGCTACCATTCGATAGAGTATAAAAGGCTCTTCAAAGCGCATACTGACAAACATACCGAGCCAGCTCTTTGACTGCCACTGTGCGGCGCAATTTCAAGCCGTCGCCACTCCACTTCTGCAACTCTATGCTCTTTCTCTATCTATTCGGTCAAGAACACGCGGATATTAGTAGACGTCTGGAGGAAGTTCACAGGGGGAACGCCCCCGTTAGAGCTACAAGCTGGAAGTGGCACTCGAGGTTCGTGTAGGGCGAATATTCCATTGAAAATAAAGACAGTCCAGGGACCCCGATGGAGTCAGATTTGGACTTGCTGTNGAAAACCCCGCAGCCTTCACGGTCTTCTATCAGTAGTTAGCATGTGGAATTTTCAAGCACTGTAACGACACACTGCCTTTAGGATATTGAGGCTTCTTTTGGTGGATCGTGTTGTATACTAAAACGCTTGGGTGGTATCCACTATCCTAACTGTTATCCGGGTCTTGGAAAATCTCGTATCCGCTCATCCCTGACTCATACGTCCTTTAGCGCTCGTCTCGCATGCGGACCGGCTGTAAAAAAACGCAGGCCAGTATCTAATCTCTGACGATGTCACTGGAGGTAGTAGCTCGGGAGGGAATCCTGCGAAATCACTCAAATCGATCTGGCACCAGTGGAGGAACACGCTAGGCAGTAACCCGCGCCAGAGGAAGGGACATCGAGCGAACCTAACTTTTTTTGCTCCATCACATGAGTTGATCAACGAGTTGTTCTTGAAGAGATCGTTAGCAAATGTGCTTTTATACATTTTCTGTGCGCATTTTAATGTGGGAAATTACTTACACGTCATCCTATACATTCGTATCCGGTATAGTCGGCAATACCGAAAGGTAAAAATCTGCCTTCATAGACGCGACGCCAAATTGTTTGCATTCATTTTCCACACATTTTAGGAGAAAATTATTGTTAGGTACTGTTGTCCTATAAAAATTCTCCAGGATGTAGTGGAAAAACTTAGTTAAATACTTCGGTCTTATGCAAGTTCTTTACAATGAGAAGTGTTCCATTAACTTGCTTTCTCTTCTAATTAATGATGAGAACAGCGGCGCAGTCGGCATCGGCACCGTCTATTTCTGCTCAGCAGCTGTTCGATGTAAATAACACACGCCCAGCTTGCCAGTCTATCGCTTTCGAGAGAACACCTTGGATAGGTTGATTAGGGAAAATGGCTCAGAGGAGGTCATTCTGGGCTGGAACTGTAATCCACCAACGGCTTCGACTCGCAGTTCGCTTTAAAAGAGACTCGTGCGCGGAAATATACAATAATCCTTCACTTTTGTAACGGAGCCACTGTGACAGTAGAAACCTATATGTGCATAAAGGGGAAAGTTTCTGGCTCAAATCACTTCCAGAACGGTTAGTACACTATTAGTGCCTACAACTTTATTGCAAAAAAAATGAGGCCTCCAAGTCCAAATATATGCTTTTCTCTCCCAGATTTCCTCCTTTCCAGCCTATTCGAAAATAACTTTTATCAGACGACTATAAATGTCTGAAAGCACCATTCCTTTGTCTTCGCATCTGGTGCCGCCAATGAACCATTATGTAAAATACTCCAAGTGGATTCTAATAGAGGAAGCACAGTTCCATTCAGCAAATCTTTTCAGACTTGGTTCTCATAGGGAGATACGTACACTTTTAGGGTTTCCTGGGACATGCTATAATTATTGCTTCGCTTCCTAAAAGAAAACTACATTTACCAAATATCTCCAAAACGGCTCACACTAGAGATTTTGGGGAAAAAGTCTCCGCATTTTTGGAAGACCGAATGGCTAATATCGTTAGCCATCCTGGAAAGTTAATTTCGGAAGACTGAGCCACCCATAAACTCTCCCCATCCCTCCCCCCCCCCCCCTTTCCGGGTNCGCACCTACAATCTGCTTAAACGTTGGCAGAAGACCAGCGATGCCTTCGGGGCATACCTCAAACGATTCACACTCATCGTTTAAAAATTGCAAGAGAAATAAAAATATTGTCAATTTGTCCGAGAACTTTTGACTCAACCTAATACTTTCAGGTCCATCAAATATTGATTGAAATAGACCCCATTACTATTAGTTAGTTGCGAAAATAATTGCCGAAACTGGCAGTCCAGTTTGAAGTGTTAGAACTCGGCTCGATCATAGTGACTTCACTCACTTCAAAACCCATCCAATTCGATATTCCCTTTCTAACAAGGTAATGGGAATAGTGTGCCTCTACAATGAAAACCGAGCAATTGCAAAAATCTACAAACTTTTGAAAGGTGATTTCAATATGCTTCAAATCAGCAATCAGCTTTGTCGCGTGTTTGTACCTGGAGATCAGAAAAAAGTCGAATTCAGTAGGGAGCGGCCTGTAGAATAAGAAGAATAAGTGGGAATCTCGAGGCCTCACTGCGTCTGTCTTTGCCTTGGAGCCTTGCGTCTGTTTTTGCCTGACTGGATTGGAGAAGGCTGCAGTGAATCACACTCTTACAGCACCATCAAAGTCCTAGCACAACTTCTCTAGAATGAAGGTTCGCTTCGAGAAAACTCAGTGGTGGGTTAAAGCCTCTATCCATACATATGTCGTACGGAACCAATCTTTATCTACAGTGACTACGCGGTTTTGAAATGGGAAAAGTTTTGGGCGGAAAATTAAATTAGAGAAGGTGGCCTATCTGGTGAGAGGCTGGTCATCAGTAAGGCCATTTAGTTCTCACTTCTGCACCTTTCTTCTCATGTCAATTGCAGTTGATTGTTTCAGAACGGTAGTATAGTGAGCATCTATCCTTGCCCTTATCGTCCAAATGGTAGAATCCGGTGGTGTTACACCCCCAGATAGGAAACTCAGATATAACGACTATTCACTATATTTTCTCGAATCCCTGAAAAGGTGTAGAATCGGTAAGAGATCTAGGGTTACAACAAATCACTTGATTTTTCGGCCCATTACGAAATCATCTGTCAAGAAGCAATGACTCGCAGATTCCGAGTCTTCAAAGCCCTGTCAACAAAGGGTACAAACTTGTTATTACTCGCATGCAAAGTGTACGTTCGACCCATTGTAGAGTGGGGTTCCATTGTCATTGATCCCTATCGTAAGAGAGATGTCCTCATGATTGAAAGAGCACAAAACAATTATGCTAGGATATTGCTCCTCAGAAGAAGTAAACTTTCTTAATCTGACATTCCCAACTCCAGCATCAGAAATGATCATCTTGGCCTACCTACTGTTGAATCTAGGCTCTCCATGTTTCACATTTGCATGGTACATAAACTGCTCAACAACGAAACCCACACTAGTGTTCTTGAGTTTTTTTAACCCTAACACCCTCATTAACACGTTCGTGACAGGTGTACTTCTGCGTACGTGAAACCCGTGCTCGACCGGTGGAGCACTTAATCCTACGAGGTAGCAATTTCTCTTTCCCATGAATAAAGCAAGATTTTTCATGCAGGTTATCCTTCCTCCCACGATTTTTCGAAGGTTCGTTTCATTCCTGTTGTCTACTGATTTGTCGTTTTTACAATATTTTTGAGAGTTTATCGCTGTTCTCGCTGTTACTAGTAGGAAAAATCTAATGAAAAATTTGAGAGAAGGTCTGCTTTGCCCACTGCGTGTGTAACACTCTAGTATATCTGTCACTACGATACTTCGAAGGGATTAGCTAGCTGTGGAATTTTCACGATGATATGACACTAAATGGACAGTGCACGACCAGTCGTGCACGTTGTCGCGAACGTGTCAAGAAGAGGTGGATCTTTCAAGATCTCGTTCTGTGAATCAAAACGTGAAATAAGGGCAAAAAGTTTTACAGTCAGGGCAGGGTTCGCGTACGTTAAAATGACCAGGAGAATCACCACCAAACGCTGCAGTGCTTCTTTCAAACGTGCTGTCAAGTCCAAAATATGTGTAGCATAGATCAGTTTGATTAATACACTTTTTTATCTCAATGGTAGCTGCTCAGTCTGAACTGTGGTATGTCTGAACTGTGTACTCAAGGCGTGGTAAGTAATGGCGACCGGATAAGTATGGGACTTTTCGAGTATCCGAGCTTTCGTGCACTTTCAGCAATCATTTCTGGATTTTTTCTGTTATGCAAATGTTTTACTATATGTTCACGCCATTAAATGTTCGCTGTAGTCAAATGTCGCAACCATAAAGATATTTATTCATTTATTTATTTATGTAATACACCACTGAGGTGTGCCACAACGTTAACATCAACATCAAGTCACTAAGCGGAATGTGAACAAAAAAAGCAAAATTTTCTAGACGTAGCTGTCCGAAGTAAATCTGTTGGTGAAACACTACACTAACCTATCACTACTGAGACATATTGCTGATCAGCGTATCACAACTCAAAGAAAACTAGACTTGCCACAGTTCCAGCCACAGATTCAATGAGGGTCATGCGGTGTGATTCTTCCGTCTAGGCTAACACCTTGCGCTTGATTTAATAAGGCAATTAGCGTAAACCTTTTTTTGGCAACTGCAATAGTGTGGTGGTCCCTTCCATAGATTCCAAAGATCGACAACAAGTTGTGATATAATACTTGGAGTCAGAGACTCTGAAACAGGAAAAGGTAATTCTAGAGATAAAATCACATTTCAAGTAACACAGTGAGAAAAATTGGGAGAATGAGCATGTTAGTTCAGAATAGTATCAGTTTACTATCAATAAATCCCTAACAAGAAAGGGTTCAAGACACCTGAAAATGGGAGCAGATAAGAAGAACAGATAATAATAAACGGTGGAGGTTATGATAATGTGCGGAGTTGATGAACACAGAACATCCTTGACTCCATCGGCTTGACCTCCCCTGACCGAACTTTGACTAACTTTAGTACAGTGTTTGGCTTGTTCTTGAATCAAAGCAGGCTTGGTCACTGGGGCTTTGCATGGTGACTTTCATCTATCAAAGGGGCAGCACAAAGCCTCTATCGGGCTAGATGGTTCCCAACCACGTGCCACGATGAGTGCATTCACCGACAATAACAAAGCGATTCCTGCTGCTTATAAAACTGAAAGATATCGATTTTCGAGAACCCGCTTGAATATCTAGCTGATCTATATGTATTATTTTGGACGCCATTCTAAGTATTCAGAATTGTTTCGTCTTGGAATTTTTTCTAGTCTCCGTTTTCTGGAAGCGTTTGCTGCTAGGCTCTATCCAGCGGTCCTCGTTCCGCATCTCGTCTATAATACAATAGTTTCGGTATGTCCTTATTTTCGTCACTAAAAACATATTCACTTTTGAGAATACCGGCTCATGAAAAAGAATAGGGACCCAGTAGCAGTTGATTACGTTCAGAAAGATTAACCAATGTGGACGTGTCAACACCACGCAGATTTAGCACATAGACCATTTATTTTGCGAAAATATGGACTCATTAACGCAGTGGATCTTCTTCTTATTAGAGAAATAAGGATGTTTCTGAGAATTGGCGCTTATTTTTGAGTAACTATATCATAGATACAGCCCATACACAATGCATTCCATAAGTATAGAGGCACCCCAGAAAATGTAGTTACACGGTTTCTCGTCTCTTCTTGAGAGAAACTATGAACATGGGTCGAATGAGCATGCCAGAAAACCCTAGTTCCTGTCGTTTTATCTGGAATTCCGGGAAGAGATGAGCAGATTCAGTACTTACCCCTCATTTCATAAGTATAGACGCGCCTTCAAAAACCAATGATTACGGAACGGAAACTGCTTTGCAACAGTGGATTAATAGTTGCTAGGTTCTCTTACTTCCCCAGTAACTCAGAAAACACGGGTTAGCTCAGATTTATCTGCTCCTTCCAGCAGCTGACTACTCAAAAAAGTGCGAAGAACAGGCCGCGGTGTTTTTGAGGTACGCTATGTCACTAAATGTTCGACTCTCACCGTAAATGTCATCTAATAGGACGCCTTAGGGGACTTCCATGTGCTAGTACCAAAAGACAAATACGGCCATGAGCTGGGATTTCCCAAGGTGCTTTTTCATTGAGCGACATACAAGGGTCGGAACGACAGGAAATAGGGTTTTCTGGTGTGCTAATTCGACCCATGTTCATAATTTTTCTCAACAAGTGACGAGGTACCTTATAACTACATTTTCTGGGGTGCGCCTATATTTATGAAACGCACTGTATTAGGAAACCTCGCCTACTGTTCAGTTGCCTACATCAATTACCACTTGCTCTTTCATTTATACCATCGGTTCTCAGTTGGCATGTTGAGTAAGATCTTCTGAGGTTTCCTTGGAAACTACTGATAAAAGGAACTTCGACCTGGGACGCCAAGGAAGCTGCACTTCCAGTCTAGTTCGGGACCTGAAATCGGTCAGTGTAAAAACTTAGAAGCACAGTGCTCATATTTCATCATCTCATCAACTTTGTTTTAACCTCTACATTAACTTAGATAACATTGAGTTCGTCTACTCTTCAATCGCGGGCATTTGCATCACCCTGCTCATACATGTGAACGTTTGACCTGGGCAATCTAAGTGACGCATCCAGGCCCAACTGTAGGCCAAGACTGGTGTCGATCCTTATTTTGGCTGACGTTTTTTAGGTTCTCGCCTTCGCCCGAGCCCAGAAAATTAAACCATTTGCAACCTTCCCTTATACGTTCTTGCCTTGCATGTCCTGCACAAACGGAGATGGTCATCTGCTTTGATATCCCTGACCAACAATAATTGCAAATGGAGTTTACTATAGAAACGCATAGCGACAACTGGCTGACTTTCTCGAGGGTGCGAGTACATCTATTTAACGACGATGAAAAATAAGATGGCAAACCCAGACGGGAAAATCCTCATCATCTTCTCTCTCCACATCTAGGATTTCGATCGTAGAGAATATGTTCAGCACAGACACAAGGGTCTCTTTAGGTGATAGCTAGTGAAAAAACTCTCTAGAATTGCTGACGCATCCTGATATCACGGTGCTTGACACTTCCAACGCAGGCTTGCTTTGTTCGAGAGCACTAATGTGCAGGTAAAAATCTCGGAAAGGTCACGCTTCGTTTACATTTCGTCTTAGGGGAGATAAGAAGAGAAGTGCGGGTAATCATATGGCTCGTGTTTCCTGAGTTAGGGTTATGGAAATAATACCACCATAAACCTCAAGAAGCTGCCTCACTATAGCGCATGACCAGAACACCAACACTAATATGCTGTATATCCTTCCACTCCTGCAGGGACAGTAACTCAGAAAGTTTTGGGCACAGGTGCTCCACAAAACGGACGCCGGTACCAATGACGAAACTAACCTCGGTGACAGTAAAGAACCAGACCGGCAGCATCTCACATCGCAACAGGAATGGCATTGACCACACGACGCACTAAAAATCCATGCATAAAAGATTCTTCTCTCTATTCGCAGTATTCTAAACCGTGAGTAGTTCCACCATTGGCGTCGGTAAAGGCGCATGTTCCCGTATCGGTCGGCTTCAGTGTCCAGAAATTTCTGAGTGCATAGGTGGAATGAAGCGGTTGCTTGGCGTGAGGATGAAAGAACACGCTCAACGAATCAAAACCTTCCACTCCATTACTTGCTCAACACAGATAATTGCATTATAACGTGGAGTATGGGGTTAGTTCTGCTGTCTTGTTTTACGAGCCCGATTTCAACGAGCGGAGCAAGTGTTGCAGATTGTGATTAAAATCCAAAAACAAATAGGAGGGAGAAGTTTCTCGGTAGAACCAAGGAACTCTCCCCATGTGACTTCTGCGGGATTGAACTACGTGGTCGGGTCACCAAGGCACTTGAAAAACCCATTGCGGCAAGGTTGAGAATCAGGTGGTCCATTTCTCTGTCCACAATTCAGCAACGAAAGTGAGCCCTAATTTATTTGCGCACTAGAGTTGTACCATTAATGTCGGCCCCCTGATCATTTTGATTATTTTTGCACTGTCCGAGGGGTGGATTACAAATGGTTTGACTTTCCAGGCCTGACAAGGGGAGAATGCCAGACCAGTAGCCAAAAGAATTCGGTACTAGTCTTGTCTTACAGCTAAATGTAACCAACTTCTACGGCAACTATCCATTCCAAGAAAACCGAACTTGGATCTTGCTTAGTGAAGGGAGCATTGGCAACAGTGATATTCACAGAAATATCGAGTAGTCGATAGTGGGCGGAGCGACTTTCGGCCAATCACCGCGTAGCCTTGCTTGCATCGGCTCGCTACAGTACCGCTAAAATGTCAATCTCAAGGCACTTCATGCTATTAGGTCGTCAAGTATGGAATGTCTGATTTTTAAGTGGTCACTTTGACAGCTGGTATCTTCGGGGTCTTCTCAGATCCACTCTCATCTTTCTTTCCATAATGAAGTTACATTCTCCCTCTCTTAAAACTACTTATTTGATTTTTGATCAATTTTGAAATTTTTGTCTGAGAGGAACTTTTGTGAAACTACTCAAAGACACAAATTCGTATCAATTCGGAATATGGGTCCTATCGCGGAGCCTGCAAGGCAAGGACAACTCGAAATACCCAGGAAATGTTTGGAGGGGAAGTGGCTAATAAAGGAACGGGACACCGATGTTTTGAGAAATTTCTCCCCCGTGATATAAACGTGCCCAGTGAGCGTTGTGATGAATCTGGATTAAGATGAGTTAGAAGCAGTGGCTCAAGCGGATAGGAGTCAAACTATGCGTGTGTATGCAGCAAGGTTTGTCGTTCGTAACCCTATATTATTCAGGTGTTTAAGGCAATAAGACAAGGTAAGATGGCTCGATGAATGAATTTTTCAAAGTTCGATCCCCAAAAAATTGGTGCCATTTTTGACCATTTTCTGCAGAACCTCGCCGCGTAAACAATGGGAGCTAGGAAGGGAATTCACATGCCATTCTGCACTGGCCAAACCTTGCTCTACTTGACCACAACTTCTCTCAAGTATTAGTCCACTTCTTGGTAAAGAAAATTTTCACTTTCAAGATGATGTTGGAAATGCCCTCCGCCAACTTATCGCCTCTTGCTTCCCAGGCTTCCAAGCTGTTGGCGCAACCATGCTACCGCTTAGATGGCAAGACTGTGCTGGTAGCATAGGTGCATATTTGGATTGCTCGTTCCTCATCTTGTTGGAGAATCATTACTCGAAACTGTCTCATTCAAAATCAGACATTTCATCCTTGACGACCTGATAGTTACTCGTGAAGATTTCTGTTGGTTTTAGCAGCTAATATCGATCTTTTCATGCCGGAAATCTCCTATTCAGACCACTGCGGGCCTGTCTCATATGAAGTACCAATAAAACCAAGTAGAGTCAACAAAGCAAATCTTCTAACAATTAAAAAGATCAAACCACGTAGGGTCATTAATGTTGTTCACAACTTTGGGTGGCATTGTGATTCCATGGGGAGAATACGATATTTGTCAACAAAGACGTCATTTACGCAAAAATGCTGCCCGCAGGCATGTTTTTCTCCGACAGGCGATTACGTATGTGATATATGTGTTCTTGTATAGGAAGCTCCAAACGGTTAGAACATTGCATACCCGTCTCACAACCTATTCGTACATGTTGGAACGAAGAAGAGGAGGATCGAATAAACATGAGAAGGATGACGGCAGCGCAATACTCAAGGAGACAGACTCGCAGACAATCTACGAGTGCCACGACTACCACGTCGCCTGATGTTGCATGTGACGGCCACGTGCTGAGTTGACAATTTGAACGTACTGCAGCTGCTTGTGTATGTTTGGCATTTTTGTGATAGAGATCACAGTAGGTTCAAATTGTTCATGGGTTGATCGGTGCGGCGCGTAACGTTTTGATCTATGCGTGCGTTTTGGAGCATATGTAAGGAGCCCCTTCGACCACCAAGCAGATCTTCGTCGTCCGGTCCATCGCCGTCGCCATCACCGTCGTCTGCCGCTACCGCCACCTGCCGCCTCGCCGTCGTCGCCGCACCACCACTCACCACTCGTCACCTGTACTCGCCCCCTACTGTGGTACATCTGTGGATAAAGTTTTTGCAGCTGAGTCTACAAAAACAGTAAAAAGTGGGTATCGACCCGACACCCACATACACAACAAGCATCAACTGTAGTGGACCAGGTTTCTTTCAGTAGACTTCAGCACTGTTCGTACGCACAGATTTTGGGGTGTAGAACTGTGGATTTGTAGCCCTTTAATGGAGTCGTCACTGGGCACCTATTTTAAGTTATTTGATACTGCATGGAAGAGCAATTCATAGAGCATCTTCATATATGATTTGTTGAAAAATCTCTAGTTTTCGTTTTTCAAAGAAATTTGGAATACTAATTGACAAAATTTATGGACTCTACTTTCGTGAATTATATGCCATATTAGACGGGGAGAAATAGGAGAAGAATTGCGGAGCGCTTCATGTCAGACATTCAAAGACTATTTGCTTTGCTATAAGAACAAATTTGTGTAAGAATCAGCAAATTAAGAACTCCCAGAACAAGGGGTACTCGACCGAAATTTTGGCGGTCGGCCTGAATTTCGCTTGCCCATCATCTCTTAACCTAGGCAGGGAAGTCATCCGCATGGTTGCCGTGTAGCTTGTTAGATGTGGCACAATTGAGCAATCACTTACATCTGTTAAAGAAGCTTTCTTGGCATAGAACAAAATCAAAAAAAGCTGTGCTGAGGTCAGAACTTGCTTAGGCTGCTATGACGCCTCACGGGGCTGCGGATTCTTTCAAAAAGGCACTGATTCCATGCTCAAAAGATTGGTAAGGTTAGGCGATACCAGCAGTGGATACCATTCAGGCTGAGGTGTTGCAATGTCATTCTTAAAATAGTTTTAGCTTGACCCACACACGTTCATTTATAGTTCTACATCCTAATACATTTAGGTATACCTGCAGTAGTAGTCATAATAGCTCAGGGTGGTGCAGTCGGAAGGAACGATTTGTACTCGCGACGCAGCTCCGCCGCAACGCGCTTTCGTTACGGTTCTGACGTGCGCTTACATATACCGCATCGATCCTAACTGGTTAGGACAATAGGAAGCATTCAGTGCAGTCAGCGACGAGATTCATGAACGCTGTCGGAGAGACTGATTGTTAACCAAGCGCACCGGCAACCACTCAAAAAGAGATCCTTTAGAATCATCGTCTGTGGTCTATTCATTTGGGGGCCTTGTAGCAGACACCCACCAGATGATGAACTTTGCGATGACAACATACTTATTGTTCCTTTATTCTCACATAGTTCACTACGATAACACAATAAAGAACATAAGAAAAGCGTACAATGCGATAAAAAAAGTCGCAGATAGAAATCCATGTTCAGTGAAAGCTGATGGTCAACATTATATAAGAGCATATTCTAGAAAAACACATTAATAACATCGACGAATCGCAAAACATGCACTTCAGAAAAAGAATGTTTTCAAGCATTGTTGATAAACGGAAACGCTTTGTATCAAAGATGAAGCAGACAGTTCCAAATTATACTAGTCTATACTGTTTCTATTATGGCAGCGATATATTTGTTCCCTGTTTGTCTGTGATGGCAGCCAGAATGGTGAAGTGGCCAGACAGTCTGTGTTTACACGGCTGTTCGTGTGAAATGTTTTTCTAGATTTCCACTTTTCTAGCTTTCTGTGTTTTATCGGTCAAAGCACTTAGTTCAATTGTTGTCCAAATCTGAGATATCAGACATTACAAAACGCGAAGAGTCAGTATCAGACATTACAAGACGCGAAGAGTCAGAAGTCTGTCGATCTATACCATCACTCGTTACCATCACAAGAATTCTGAAAAGAACATTCTTGCCAGTATGAAATAGAGGACCTTGTCGCTACCCAGAGTTGTTCTCGTGGATAAAAAAATGAAAAAAATTCATATATGATTTCATATATGAGTTTCGTGATTGCAATAATCTTACTTATTGCGTTGGGGTAGAGGTTTGCTTTACTATCAATACTTTCTCCGCACCCAGTGGATTTCCAAAAACCTGAGAAAAGTCCAATCTCGCTGATCTGAATTCGGATCCTTCGCAGGACCCTTCAAATCCTTGAAACTCTGCGAATTTCTCACGAAAAACACGGCTACAAAAGAGCATCACAAATATAGGAAGCTCCAGTCTATATGTAGGTGCAAAGTGCACTTCATGTAATACGATATCATACGGAAAACCTCGAGAGTGCGACAGCTCTCAAGAAGATGATCCGTGAGTCATAGAATACGTTATATTCACTTCGAAATTCTGTTGTTACTTTCTTCTTGAGGAGTTCTGAACCACGAGATGGTTTACAGGAAGTTTTGAAAATTCTAGAAAAACTTTCACGAAACCAAAAGCATGGATTGCAGCGGCGCTGAAATCCTAAAACTGCAATTTTGATCTGTAAACAAACATAAATGCAAATATTAGGTTGTTACAGAAGTTTCCCCTGTTTTTGCATGGGTATTTTTGAACGCTTGTAATAGATGATTACCAATGAAATTTCGCACAGGTCCATATATCGTTTTGAAGTGCATGATCGAACATTCCAAAATGTGAAGCTTATTCGTCCACCATGGTTTGGAAATGTAATAAATTTTTGAATAAACCTTTCAAAAAGATAAATTTGGTCACGAACAATACAACAAAACAATACCATGTAATTTAACTATAACGCTGCAGTAGGCTAACCAAATTTTGGTGGAGCAATCTCAAGCCCATTCGTACTCTCTTGCATCATCTCTCCCCAAGTTATTCTCGGGCGGTCTCAAGCACAGCCATCAAACTTGGTAACCCGAAATTTCGATTATGCCATTTCTCTCTCTAGAGTTAGGGTGGATTGAAGTGAGATTTTTTAAAAGTGACTGGAGACGTCGAAAGTTGGCGGGCACCAATCAGAAGAATTTCATGGCTGGTTCTAAGCTTTCTGTGAAGATCACACCATTTTGCCACATTGCGGAGGACGCCTTGATTTCGATTGTCGAACTCTTTCTAAAGGCCGAGAGCTCATAAAGGAATTCTTAGCCATGTATTATGCAGAGCAAATCATACTCTAACAGAGCGCCAGTTACCAGGTCACAATAATGTCTGCAGTGCGAGAAGAGATTTGCCAAAGTCAGTCATCTCCAACACCACCCGACTCCCTCCCTTCTTTGCCTCGTGGTTCACCGAATTCAAAAGCAGCCGAGACAAATCCCTGCTGTAAAAACGGCAGAAGCCAGCGACCACCGCTGTGCATATTGCGACTCACATCTATTGTTATTTGATTTTTAATGAAACTTTTTTTTGCTGAAAATCTTGAAACAGAGGAAACTTATGGAAAAAATCTTTCTTCTTATTAATTGGCAATTCATGTGTGTGAGTCTGTACACGAGAACCAGCCATCAAAAACGGAAAGTAACTACACCATCGTGTTTAGCGCGTCGAGTTATGTATGAAAAGGTAGCAAATTTCGATTTTTACATTGATTTACAGGTGTTTTTGGGCCACTTTTATCATGTTCGAACATGTTAAGTTCTTCTAATGACCGACAGTTGTGATTACCACAGTTGGAATGAATGAGATAAGCCCAGACAGCTCAGGCACTTTTAGAGGACCGCCCGAGCACCCATCCGTATCTTGTAGGACCAGCCGCGCACTCCTTATTATCTTAGCGGACCATCCGCGTACCGATCCTTATCCTAGCGGACCAGCCGCGCTACCTAAAATGTGGGCGGAGCAGTTGTGATAAGCATTATCGTCCTAACAAAACTTCGCTGGTGTTCCATTCTTTCCGTAGGAATCGATGCTGACAGTGAAACCGTACAAGTTCGTCCACAACATGATCTCGCTCCTCCTTCGCGTGTGTGGACAGAATTCTCTTTTGTCTCAATGTGACGTGAGTCCTGACTTTTCTGAACTTCAGGGAAAACTTGCAAAAACCTAACTTCTTGGTGACTTAGGTCTGATGAGAATGCAACTGCTAGAATTTCCATTCCATATTGAGCTTTTCCTAATTAGGCTACCAAGCTCGGATAAATTGTAAGTTTTGTTCCTGGATCATTACGCCCCTCGAGCAACCTCACAGGGAAACAACCTACCAATGATAGGATGGATATAACATGTGCAATATTTGGCTCACCTGGGAAACCATTAATGTAGGCGCATCTTCCCATATATTTCCTTTCTAAAATCAAAACTTACGTCAGTTGTGAACTGAACGTTTCAGTGGCAGACGAAAATGCGAAACGAGGAGAAGGAGGTGTCAACATTCGATTCGATAGAAAATATTTCTGACTTCGGACTATTAGGATCTGCTGATGAATTTGCTTGAAACGAGAATTTGAAGAGGTCAAAGAAGAAAGTTGCGAAAAGGGTCCCCTCTATTGTGCATCGATCCAATACCATGCGAAATTTTGCAAGCGGAAAAACAAAACAAAACAAATTTGAATTACAAATGTGGTGTCATTGTACTATCTTGCTTTCACAGTAAGAATTTACTAGAGTGAAACGTAGAGACTACCGGAGCTATCCCGACCATCTCGAAAATGTCCGCGGCCCGTCAGATATTGGGTGCTCGGCTGGTCCGCTTTTAATCAGAAGCGGACCGCCCGCGCACCCAATTTCTTTCCAATTTTCATCCCTTACGCGGGCCGTCAAATTTAGGGTGCTCAGGCGGTCCTCTAAAAGTGCATGAGTAGAGGTGGATACGATTCATTCAGGCCTGTGGCATATTACGCAGCGACACCGTCAAGTTCACTGCAATTTTGTGAGACCTACCTCCTCTAATTCATGGAGGCATGAATATCCTGAAGGATCTTTACCGCTCATGGGATCTTTAAGGTATCTTCCTCCGCGAAACAGAAAAACATCCAAAACTTAATTTCCATGATGTAAACAACAACATTCATTGCAACCAGCCGAATAGTTTCGGAATTATGAGGGAGCTATGAACTGCATTAGAACCAAACGCGTGTAGCCAAACTTATAGAAGCGTCGGCAGCTTCTTTCTCTCTTGAACAGAGCTAGTAGAGGGAGCCAAGTTGGCAGGATCATCCATGGAGGATAACTGATGAACTAAGCTCACATAGTCTCGGCAGATGTGTACCAGTGGTCAGCGCATGCACATTTTCTAACATAAACGGCTCAACTCCGCCAAATGGAACCAAATCGTGGCCAGATCTCAACGATAAACGTCATTTTGTGCGACACTGCCCGACTGTGTCAAATTACAAATTTCGATCTCTGTTAGAAAAATCTTTCTTAAAAAAATATGAAATTGATGGAATGAGGAGATGTGCACTTCTTTCTATTGCCCGCGAGTATCTACAACACCCATAAAAATTTGAACCTTCAGGGCTCTGCTTTACACAAAGTTACAGACCAAGAAGAAATTTAAACTAGATTTGAACCATATAAAACAACTTGTCAAGTCTAGACACAAATCTTCGTTGTGAGAAGAATCTTGTTGGATGATCATGCTGCGGCCAGACAATGGAAACCATTGGAGTTTCTATGCAAAGTGCGGATAATCCAGGTAATTTTGAGGTGCCGTAAGATATGCAGTTTAAGATTCCTGCTTATTTATTCGAGTATGTTAAATACAAGGATACATGTCGCATATCGTATAATGAAATGTTTTTCTTAAGATTCGCAGAGCATCATAATTTGATCGCATTTGTTTGGACACATACCGCATGGTTTGCCGCTTGTGTAGAATTTTTCACCGATGTAGTTACCGCTGAAAGTAAACAAGACAATGGAAGAAAAGATGAACTGATTAGAAACTAAAGATATCTACCCAGGTGCATAGTGACAGACAACAAAGGAGAATCCGCTGCATCTTGAAATTGCACATCCAAGTCTTGCATTATTGTGCCAGGCCATCTGCGAAAGCACAAAAGTAGCAAATGCGATTGGAGGTAAAACTTCTTTCCGCACTCTGTCCCAGGGACACAAGGGATCTTCCCGGAGACAAAGTAAATTTTAGAAGTTGACAGTTCCACTGGTAAGGAAATTTCCAGTCTCAATCGGGACTAGCTGAAACTGCTGCTGGTGTTGGTTCACAGCTTACCTTTCCCCAATTTCTGATAATTTTAGTCTTCTCTGTACGCATTTGGTGAGTGAATACCATCTGTGGGTTTGCCCCATACATTGACAGCTGTTTCCACCACCTCTCCGAAGCCTGCAAAAATAAATACTCATATTGTAGCGCTTTTTCTCCTTCACTAGCACATGTTATTTCATTGCAACTGCTAACAAATTATAAACATTTCCTCACATGTCTCGCTGTCTGCGGCAAATTTAAGTAAGTTTTATAGATTTGGATAAAGTTCTCCTTGTAGCCTGGACGGGTTTCTGGGGGCGAGAGCTTTCCAGAACACGTCTTTGCAGCACGCATTGCCGACCTCTCGGCATCACAATCGTATTTCTGCAAAAGAGAATCACCTGACTTCATGACACACTTTTCTCTCTATAGTCCATTAACGCGCCATTTTCAGCATATTGGCTGCCTTTGGAGCCATGCCGTACGGACCATTCATTTCATGTCCTTTCGCCAACCTCGACCTATAAGTGGCAATGATCAAACGAGTTTTCATCTCCTGTAACAGTGCTAGAGGCAACCAACCTGAGGCGGTTATGTGTTAAGAGGAATGCTTTCCTAGTTGAGGGATTCATACCATTGTTACCACATGGGGGAACTGAACAAGAAAAACGGTCAAATATGAGTTCTCTTCTGCAATTGCACATGAAACTGACTCTCTTTACTCTGTTTACTATAATCTCTTGAAAAATTAAGCTCATAAAGTTTCTCACCTACAGTTGTCGTCGTTGGGGCTTGAGTAGTGCTGACATTCTGGCCTAGAAAAGGGGAACATGAAAGTAGTCGAAAAGGATCAGAATAAGAAGGAATTGCAAAGGAAAGTGGGATTGACAGGTTCAACATATACCCTGAGGAAAGTGGAAGTGGATAAATGAGAAGAAATGGTTGTGGGTCTTAGAAATTTATCGCAAATATTTTCGGAAAAGTTCTCTGTATTGTTAATCAAAGCTCCCGCAAAATGGATAAATTTTGGGGTATTCACTAATCTATATAGTTCATTTCTAAACTGACACTTTGGAGTCCACAGGAAATTGAATTTTTGTGGATTTAGGAAGTAGGCGTAAAGGAGCTGTTTTTAATGGCTATAGGGCCTTATAATTCCATAAGCTGGTGCACATTTTACTGTATGTATTGTTGAGTAGTATTTTTTGCAGTGGGAGATAATTGACGTTTTCCCTATGTCACCACCCATGACTACATCTATCTCGCAGATTTTGCTGCAATCCCACAGTTGGCATTATGGTCATAATCATGCATTTTTGCAAAGCGTTGTGATGTCAAGAAAAATTGAAAAATTGGATCACAAGAAGGACTGTCTCTCATGACAAGTAATTGGACTTATCGAAGACCTGTTACTTCCTATGTGCTCTTTTACAAGGAATTCGATGAATCAGTCGGCTTGCTGCGTCACTACTTTGTGCGCAAAGCTAACCTGAGATAAACAGCTATAATTAGGTTGAGGAATTATAAATGTCCGTTGACTTCGTGCTCATATTTCTCAGCAGCATTGGAATTTTTGAAGGTGATTGTGTGTTCATTTTAAAGAGCGGTCTAATACGCGTCTACTGCCACAAGAATTGCTTAGGTTTCTTCAACTTCCGATTTTCAATTAAATTCGGAATGTGACAGATCAGAAATGTAGAATTTTTTCTTGCATGGTGTACAAACTTTTACAAGGCATATCACCGATAGACCACACTACATGTAATGCCATTAGAGAAAGTTCATTTTGCCTCTCGGCCAAATACGCGCAGAAAACGACTCCTTCAAAATACCTCAAACTTGGGTAACTGAACCGGAATTCATGGTGCCAATCAGTTTTTCGACTGCATCTACATATTTCCAAAGTTGGATTTTGGTGTCCTTCAAATAACCGCCTCATAGCCAAGGCTTGACATTACAAAAATGTTGTTTGCACCTGGGGACCTACCGTTCCTTGGAGGAGAAACACATCAGAAAGATTAAGGGAGCCAGGATTTGGTCAACATTTTGACCCACAGCGCACCGAACTCTCTAACTAAGGCTTTGTTTTCTCGTGTGGAAGAAGGAGAAGAGTCACTGACTAAGGAAAAAAGTGTCGCTTGGATTGCGCTCTTGAACCTTTGTCTTAACAAAAAATTTTAACTGCTCCTGAAACAGACGTTTATAATTCCTCAACCTAATATATTTAAGCTGGTGTTCAACTTATGAATTATTTGATAGTTGATCACATATTGTATGAACAAAGATATGTTCCTAACCGGTCGATCTTTTTCTTCCTTTCTTTCTTTCTTTTTGCTTTATAAAGATTATTCTGCAGTGCTACATAATCTTTACGCTGTAAAACTCAACGAAACGACTATTCTTCGAGGCCAAACTTAACCCTGACCAGCCTGAGCTTCAACTTCGTTTACCACATTGAGAAAGATGACCTGCAATTGAAATATTGAGCTCACACTCAATTTTCTTAAAAACTCCCAAACTTACAGAAAGAAGGAGGACTAGGTTAGACATTGGTAGCTGTTGTGGTATTCGATGGAAACACTTTTATATTGTAGTGGTGGAGTGGTTCACACAAGGATAGCAACGATCAAAATTTCAAAATTCGCACTACCAATTCCGCCAGTTATGAATACAAAGTCAGTTAGAGTGCATGCCTCTTATTGTCAGAATACTGTAGTAATTTGTTGATATCCGTTGAGAGTGGGAGTTCCTCCTTTCCGCGTAGTTATTACTTTTTCACTCAGTACATTGGAAGTACAAGCTGTCATTCAAATAGTCCTAGCAGTAGAACTACTCTACACTGTGGGAAGCCATATTGACAACGTTTGATCTTCTATTACTCCACCAGGAACCTATGTTAAATTTTACTCTTACTTTTGCCGAATAGAGAAATGCTCAACACATCTTCCAGTTGAGACTCGGTTCCCTAAGATGGGTTCGCTTTCAAGCAGTTAGCCTCGAAACAAATTTAAAGTAAAGTGAATTCTTGTGGCATTTTCTCCTGCAAATTCCACCAAATCTTCGTTTGCTGCTCTGATGTTTCTTAAAGCGCAAGAGGTGCTCTTTCTGAGGGTACCTCGTATCGTTCTATTTACCTCCTATGCAATGGATAATTTAAAAAATGGAAACGAAAAACTACGGCTACCCCATGCTCCCAGTGTTGACCAATTTGCACCAAATTTGCTTTCAAGGATTTTTTCTCTGCAAGTTCAAGCGTGGCCAGGGCGTTGAAGTGATCTAAAAGCTGGGATAAAAATGCTACAAAGCGGTTATGCATTCCTATCGACAGGCCCGGATATAGGCCAACTCTTCTCCTCGAAACCTATGGCTTGACCTCAAAAGCACGAGGCGAGTTTTTATACCAATGAAACCGTTCTCAAAAACAGTTTTTGTAGCTGTTTTGCTCGGCAATTGCGGGCTGAATCTGTGCACTTGGCGGCATCAAAAACCTGCAGTCAAAGTTTCCGAAAAATTTTCTTCGTTATCTCACAATTTTCCAGGACATGCTTGTAATCGAGAAAACAGAGCATACCAGCTCTCTCAAGCGATACTCAGCACAGTGCAATACTTGCCACTGCTGCAGAGAAATTAGTCAGTAAATGATGTACAATACTTATGCCCCCCCCCCTCCCTGTATAGATCATCAGTGTTAACAATCTATGACCACTGCTAGGTTGTGATACTCAACTGTTTAAGCATAGTCAAAGCAGAGTAATCTAGGGTCTGGTGTCGTTCGTGGCACAAAAGTGTGGTTATTGGCCCACTGCAGATGCAAATTTCCACTTATCTAATGAACGCCGGCCAGCTCGTCGCCGCTGTACACTACAGTTTAAAAGAGTAATTCTAACTCACAAGATATGGAAGATAGATTCTAAGACAAGATATGGAGGATAGATTCTAAGTTTCTATTGACTTCACGATTCCCCCCACTCCTTGGTATTTTGATACAGAATATGCATGACGTGTAGGCCGGTCTTCACGGAAAATCCTCTGCAAACAGACGCGTGAATCTGAAGCATGACTGATGAACGAATGTAGTAGAAATTGCTCTCATATCACAACAATACCATACACAAATTGTGCGATAAGGTATGAGGCTTGTAAGGCTGCGTTTTGACCTGTGATGATGATTACGTGCCGTGAAATATATGGTATTTATGCTCCATAGGCTGGGAGTACATTTAGGCCCGTCAAATATGAGACGACCGCTTTAAGCGGGTTTCAGAGTCGTGTGGCGCGGCGCGGCGCCATATGATGAAGAATGGGGCGCGGCAACGCAGAGCGAGCTCGCGCGGCAAGTGCCGCGAATAAGAATCTTTCAGACATTTTGCCTTGCGCGAACCCTCCGCGGCATTTTGCGAACTCGCTTTGCTAGTCGCGGAGTCGAATAGTCTGGACAATTAAGTGACAATTATCAATCCTTTATTTGAATACGCGTACTCTACGTTGAATCGAAGGAAAACTTTATTAAAACAGGTCGAGGGGAGCATCACTTTACTCCGGCAGCCAGATCCAAGCCGCGTTCATGAGGAGTCCCTACGAGAAGATCCAGAGATTCTCCTTCTTCCTTTTTGGCAGTCCGATTTAGACAGCGCTTCGATGAATTGGCAACAACATATTTAAAGAGTCGGACGAATACTTTGCGCAATTCCGTCCATCTCTACTGACCATTTGAGTTTTGGCAGAGTGATATTAACTCTCACAAATCACAATATTGGAATATAAAGGATCCTCCGCACCAACAACTTTCACTGAGTGCGAGAATATGTGCTCGACAGCCATCCTGATTGTGCCAGGTCTATGATGAAGCTTCACTGCAGAAAATTTGGAAAAACTTTTTTTTCACAATAAAAAACTCGTGGGGGTTCTAAAAGTGTGCTTATTGCCTCATGCTCAGTATTGTAACGTCCGCGGGGGGGGGGGGGGGTTCTTTTGA